>JAPYZR010000155.1:0-12805 GCA_030522945.1 Trichopria nigra | reverse complement strand
GAAAAATGCCAACGTTCAACGTGCTGTTATTGCCAAAATTTGATGCCTGAAATTTACCACTGCTTTGTAAATTTCATTTCCACTTTTTACAGTGTAGATAAAATTTATTACGGCATATATATTTTTTTATTTAAATCTTACTTTTATCATTTAAATTATGTTAGGTTTCTTTGTCGTTTATACAAATTTACAATATTTAATAATTGCACGAGTCAAAACACAGCGTTTCAAATTTCGGAATATCATACAATTTTTATATTTTCTTTATTTTGGAATGATATTCCAGTATGCTACATGCAACACTATCCAGTAACTTACAATCTTTACTCTTATGGTTGAATTTCATGAAATTAAACAAACTTACTTTTTAATAAGCAATCATTAATAAAGAAATATGTACAAGGTAATAATAATGAAGTAGAATTAATCATTGATTTACGTGTGATTCATTGTCTCTAAAACTAACCTTCATTATATTATACTACTTAATATAATGCCATTCAATCCGTACCAGGATTGTCCGGACAAATGTGGTAACTTACATTTACATATATATATATGCACTAACCAACAACATATGTAAAGGGGTGGTTTATAATTCAAATACGATTGTATTAAAAATACACTTATTTTATTATTAATAAAAGAGATTATTTACAAATGTAGAGGTGAAAAGATTCAATATGCTAATCCACATATAGAGAAACTGTAAAAAACTCCATACTTTCTATCGTTCACATGTCCCAAGGCAGCTGCTGCTGTCTAAACAAAAACAACAAAATCCCTTATTAGTATTCATTCAATATTAATAAATGTAAAATAATTTATTGAAATTTATAAACAGACAGATACAAAACAAACTAAATTTATGAAATTGATTATTTGACTGTAACTGGATTGGAAAGACACCTGTCTAATTAGTAATTGGTATTTACATTTATACTTCTGGAAATGCAAGAAAAATCCATCGAGTTTAACTCAAGTTAAATAATAAAGTCGAATAATTAAAAAATGAGATTATTCAGTAAACAACATTTACATGTGCAAAGACATTTCGAATGACATGAAAGTGATCAGATATTTCGTCTCATTCAGCAAAGAATTCTTTAATAGACAAACATGCTCAGTGAATTTCAAATGAATCGAGAAATTGCTTCTCTGAATCTGAATGGCAGAGGCTGTGGTCAACTTCTAAGCTAATATTCACCACACAATACGCTGAACTTGGACTGGCTTGCCAATAACTGTACAGCCGAGAATGGGCGACAGCTTCTGAATTTGTTATTATCAGGAATACACGTGTCGGGGCGTCTTAACTTGTTAAAAGCTACCACTGACCTGGACCGTTCTAATTTCAGCCAATAACGTTTCGGTATTCATTGCAAAATAAAATATTGAGATGTATACCAGATAATGATACTAATTTTCCGTTTAAATTTAGTATATAATATATTCGTTTACATACACAATAGTATTAACCCTTACAGTCACAGAAGCAACTATAGTGGCACCTTTTTACTGTCTTTTTTTGTCATTTCTTTTATATATTTTGTTCAAAATTCTGAATTTGTTTGCAACTTCAGTAAGAAAGATACATGATTGCATTTTTTGAATCTGTAATTGTTTATAACTATTATAAATAAATGTATGAAAAAAAAGGAAACCAAATTTTTGAGAACCTCAATCGTTAGAGGAGCGTCAAGTGTAAGCCTCGGTGCAAACACCACCAGCGACCCGAAAAACCATACATGGTGTACAGTTTTTAATTACTTGACTATTGTGTTAATTGCGTGACTGGAGGGGTTGAACTGATCACTTCAAGTATTTTTTTACGGAAAATGCATTGCCAACTATTGGTTTAAATCATGAACTAACCAAAAATTACATCAATATTTTAACAGATATAACAGTCAAATAAATCAAATTTTGCAATGTTACAAACGTTTTAATTACACTACATTAAAAGTATCATTTGAAACGGCACGGTAAAAACGGATATCAAATTCATTAAAATTGGATACTGCAGTAGGTCTGTAATTAACATCTCCGTTTTCTGTTCATTTCGTCTATTATACGTAGACTGAAATTTCTAAATTTTAACCGAGAATAATTATTACAAATAGAATTCTGAAATTTATACAATAAAAATTAAGCGTCACCTCCTTCAAATAAGACATCTTATTTTTATTAGATGAAAACAGCATCAATTTTACTTCTCGAATTTTGGAGAAATATTCATCGGCCATTGACAATTTGACAATATACAGTTCTGCCGTGAATATAACATTTTTCTTATTTGTCTGTATTAAAGGCAAATAACTACACAACCTTACAAGCAAAAAAAAAACTACGTATTTATAAGCAAAATAATAATTACTCATTATTTCACGAAGAATTTGGGATTTATTCATTGATATTTGTCGACTTCAGGTGATTTGTCCGCTTCCGTAAAAAAATGCCATTTAAAAATACATCGAGATATATTATTTTAAGAATAACGTGATTTTATTAGTTAAAAAGAATAGCTTGAGTTTTTAATTATAAAAAAAATCGCTCAAAAGGAATTTGTTTTAATTTATAATTTAAAAGTGTCAGACTTTAATAGCATTCTTTCATAGGTAACCAATTAATAACAAAACGTAAAAACACGCATTTTATTATTATTTTTTTTTTTTTCAATTAACGATCAGGATTTCAAATAAATAATTCTCGCGTTCGATTTGGACGCCCTCGATACTACTAGTGCTCTTACAGTGGCCCGCAACAAAGGTCATCAGACCATGCGGGAAGCTTTGAACCTGCTCCAACAATGACCGCAGGCAATCCGTCGATTCCCGAGGGGTGGCTTCAATCGTGTTCTAACAGTGACCCCCCGCAACCCGCCGTATTCGAGGGCTACTTCAAATCTCGCGTTATAACAGTAACACTTGCCAACTTATCGACAGCGACCGATTCGACATACCTGTGACTCGAATAGAGTTTTCTCAACAACATGTCTATTAAAACATATTTCAAATCACCAAATTGTCGGTTTGCTGGTTAGTTTCAATTTTGCAAATTTGCAAAGTTATATTAAACAAACAAACAAAAATAACCAGGGGCTTTGCACGCTGTATTAACCGCATTTAGTCTTTCGGGCCTTTAAAGTATGATCGACTTCGAGTTCAAAAACGTTTTTCAGAAAAAAAAGACGCTAAAAAATTTAACTAAGTAACCTAAATGAGTTGAGCTTTGAAAGATGATGCTTAATTTTTATCAAATTAGTTAGCTTAGATTGCATAAAATGATTGGAATATATTTATTTCTTGCTCAAAACTTAGCTAAAGCTAAGTCTCAAGTAATTAATACAATTAATATTGTGTATCAAATGCCTAATATTTATGTATATAATATTAACCTTCGATTGGACGATTTATGATGACGAAGAGTAAAAATGTATCCGCCTTTGTCCGCTAAGCTCGCGAAGATGCGGACCAGAGGAAAAACACTGCCAAAACTTCACCTGCAATTATCACTTCGTATTTTTAGATATTTTAGTAGATCACATGGAACAAAGTAGTACAATCCCTACATTTCATACTACGTAAATACTAAGATTTTCGTTTACTCTTGTGTCGAATGAAATTAACCTAAAATTGCAAACTCGATAAGATATGATTCAAAGTCAATTTCTATAATATAAAAATTGAATCACACTAATTAACAAAAAAAATTAGAACACTAGAATTTAAATGTGATGTTCATACGCGCGAAATAAAGAAAAAGATATGAAGTTGACGAGAGACAATGAGAGACGCGATAATATGTCACAAAGTTCCAACTATTGTTTAAATATTGTTTCAGCAAGTGAAACAATGCTCGCAAAGATAAACATCACTTCACGATAATTAAGCACATGCTCATTCAGCGTAAATAATAGCGCATAACGAGAATAGCAGAAGCGATTATAAAGATCAAGATTAAACTGCATTTATAATTTCAACAAAACGTATTCTTTAAGTTATAATCTTATTACTGTTAAAACTAATTACACAGTTTAACGACGTCAAATTTCCGAAATTTCCTACTACTAACAGGAGTAACACTAAGGACATCCAAAACAAGTTGTACCACTTAAAATTAAAAAATACATAAATAAATAAACTTATGTGTTCAGCGTGAGCATTATTTACATTATTTATGTACTATCTTTTAGTATCACATATTATAAGAATTATAAATCTCAACTATTTTGTTTCTATTGAAAGCATTAGCGTAAAAATATTTGCGACTTTTGTTAAGAAATTTTTATATGTAGAATATAAAATAAAAATGCCGATTTAATAATAATATTCGAATACTTACTTTCTAAAAATATGTGGCTTAAAAGCTACCAATTGAAAATAAAATAATGCAATACCATTGAAAATAAACATAATATATTCATAAAAAATAATGAAATCATGATAATGACAACATTATGTTAGTTTTCAACCTTACATAATAAAATCAAACGAGTCAAACGGTATATTATGGGAAAATGTTGAAATTTTGTAATCTTTAAAAAGATGTATGTATTTAATCTATGAGGTTTCTTTGAAAATTAAAATAGACATTTATCGATTACGATTCCTTTGGGCTTTCAAACTTTAAAATGTCGAATAAAAGTTTTAAAATATTGTTTTTTTTTTTTAATTTTCATCAGTATTTTCTAATTTGTATTTTTTTAGCCTCCGATTACAAATCAATAGATAAATGCATTGTGATTTCAATTTACATTTTATATAATTCTATAAATGCTGTATTTGTTTGACGCAAAACACGTTCAAAACTTATCAAATTAAAAACACATTTTTTCCTTCATTTCCTTGACCCAAGACTATATATATACATAGAAAATACGTTCCTGAGGTATCTGTATACAGCAGGTATATAAAACAATGAATTCGAGGTAACAAATTGATGACCAGCGAAAAGTACATGTCATGCTATAGAAGCAAGGTACCATAATAACGAACAGGAGTATCTTGTGGTCATTTTGGCTATGAAGCAGTTACGAAGGCACATGGAAGATCGACCGTTCTAAAAACCGACAACTCTGGTCAACTCTGATTGGAACACTTCTGAAGACAAAAGGAAAATTGACAAGATCGACCATGCTATTGCAGGAGTCTCGATTCATGGTGCAATCCACTCCCGTGGCAGAGACAACTAACTCTTCGACGTTGTCTCAAGCCGCAAGTGGTACCCGAAACTGAAATCGCTGACGAAAAACGCCCGTTACTACCGGTCAATCGGTATTTGATGGACGATTTGTGATTTCTGCAATGGCAAGACAATAGGATTGATGCCAAACATTTTTCCCAAAAATAAAGTACTCGTTTGAAGTAGCCATCCAGGAAAATTCAATTGGCCTGATCTCCGACAGAGACACGTCTGCGCTTGTGCATAGAGTTTATGGACAGCGAATCAGATGCGATTACACATTCAATGAAGTCATGGGAAATCTCTGCAATAGATGTTAATCTCGAAATTGGAAGGGAAAACTTTCGCTTAAACGCTTCGTCCTTTGGTAGAGAATGATTTCGGAAAAACGCAATAATAAACGTCCAGGATGGAGCGAATACCACTAAAGCCGCGCACCGGAAGCGTTGGGATTCACATCGGATACATCGATTATGTATACGACATCCACTTTCCAAGGCCATTAAACATTTTTACGCCGGATTCTCACCAAAATATTAACGTTTGCTTCCAACTATTAAGTTGGATTTAACCAAACTGATCGCGAAACCCACGTTATTTCAAGGAATAATATCCGAACTAAGTTTAACAAACGCTGTTATTTTTTTTAAACTATAGGAATTGATCGAAAAGATACATCATGTTCACGATACATTTCCGAACGTGATTATAAAAAAAATTACCTACACCAACACGAATGGACTGTATCTGAGTTTTGTTGATTTTTCACCAGTTTCACATTTCCCATTGAAAAAATAAAAATAAGATGAACCTCAAGCGGGTGTAGGAAAAAATCAGACTGATGATATATATCACGTCTACAAATGTAGAAGGGATAAATTCACGAAATGTTATTACGATAATTCAAAATGTGTAAAAGATTAAAATTTGTGACAGTCATTTTCTGAAATTTCAGATTGCCGAATGGTAAAATTCCGAAGTGTCCAAAAACCATAATGATACAAAATTCTGATTGATTGAAAAATCGGAAAGGATCAAATTCCATTTAATGTATCAAATTAATAAATAACACAAGAAATCTGCCCTAAATATTTATAGGGTGATTTCTATTATTTTGAAATGAAGATAATTTTATGCTAAAGAGTCACTAATTCAAAATCGTGCACTAAATGTAAATGTTAAAAAAAAATGCTCACGCCGAAAACAATTAATAAAATTTAGTTCTAGCGCATATCGTGAAATTTGTCGTAAAATAATAGTGACATTGTTTTCACGTGTCTTTTTGTAGCTTGGCATAGTTCTGCTAGTTCCATTTAAAGCGAATGGCGTTTTAATTTTTGCGACAATAAGCACAGCCATTGCATACTTACATCAAAGCACTTCACGATCCAAGGCTCACAGAGACACCAAGACGATTCTGACCCACCAGAGCGCATTCCCACGCATTCTGCAAGGATCTTCTATACACCTGGTAAGAATACATAAACGTTAACAAATATTACAATTTGTCAGTAGATAAAATGTCACCAAACTGATAACAAATTCAAAAAATCATTCCATCCAAAATCATTCTGCTATAGTCTTACGATTGTTTAAAAAAAAAAAAAAAAATTATTTTAAAGATAGCTTTGAACATCGAAAGGTAAACATGAAGTAAATGTATTATTTACTGAATGCTTTTGCTTATTTAAAATTCAACACTATTATTTATTATAATAAATGTATTAAATCGCAAATTATTAATTATCATTTACTTTTAATTTGTATACCACTATCGAGGAGGACTTTGTTGACGGCCATAATTTGTAAATGCCAGTTTACTTCTGATGCAAGTCTGAGAGTTATTGCTGAAAATGAGGGATATTCATACGTATCGATGTGCCAAGTTTCCAACGACTTAGAAACTTTTTATGTCTTAGTTTCTTTATTTTGCTGAATTCTAGAGTTTCAAATTGCTGCATGGGCAAAATGTTGAACTTTAGCATTAGGAGGTGTATTTTTGCAAACTCCAGAACTTCACGACGATAAAAATAAAATATTTTTGTTTGTTTGTACTATACGCAAGATAAATATATTCTTATTTTTGGTATATGACCATTTTTTTAACTTTTCTAGAATCTATTTTTTTTAAACTAACAATTTTTAAACTAATGGACTACTTTAACACGTTATTACTTTTAAATTATCGATATCATAATATGAACTGTTTTAATAGATCATATCTTTAGAGATACTTAACGGATGATACTCACTCGTATACAAAATTTATAATGTAGTTTCTTTAATAATAATTATATTATACTAATCTCAAAAAATTAAGCAACATAATAATCTGTAAATATATAATATTATTGGTATACTAGGATTGGGTATAGTTTAGTGGCTTAGTACAAGGGCCTTGGGTTTGACTCACCGTTTCTGACACATGATGATTTATACCCATCTTAGTGATTTTATTGAAAAAGTAAAACAATTATCTATTAGCAATGTAAAAATCCCATAACAAAAAACCGTCTCCCTTCTACCTTATACAAACCCAACCCCAGCTGACCCTGCAAAACTTATTATAAACCATACTTTTCACAGACATTTATTTACAATAAATACTTATAGCTAATTATAGCTCTAGGATATTCTCCCAATTTAGTCAATCTAAGCAAAAATAAGATGAAGGAAGCTCATTTGACGAATGGAAATTTTAATGAGAATACATTTTATCATTTTTACCTGAAAAGCCATCGGACTATATCCTATTATTACAACTATACTTCGTCTAGTGAAGCTCATGACAAAAAAGTAACATGAAGTTAATAAACTATTATAATCGCATTCAGTAATTCATGATTAAACACCATTGACTTAAAAGCTGTTACCTATGATCAAAGATACTTTAAAAAAAAAAACTGGAAAAAAGATTCGTATTGCATTTTGAATGGACAAAATACCTACAATTTGTTTAATATTTTTTATAAAATTTTAGAATGAATAGCGATTGATTGTCCAATTTTTTACTTTTAAAATTCGTTATATATCCAATAAAAAAAGATTGGCAGCATAACATTATTTTAGATTCATTATTGTGATTATTTATAAAAGTGTTTTATATTCATTTATGAACTTTTAAGTCAATCCAGTATTACTAATTTGAAACTCAGTTTTAGAATATTTAAGTACATAGTTAGGTGATGGACATTAAATGAGTAACTAAATTGGTATTGTAAAGGTTACTATTATTATGATGTACAAATGCATTTTAGGATGTTCCAAATTTATTAAAAACAAATACATTTGACAGACTTGTATTAATACTACACATGTATGGAAATAAATGTAATGCTAAATATTACCTTTTTCGCTATTATTGTTTCATTAAATTTTGCAATTTAAGATGCAAAACGATGAACTTTCTTTTAATTGAGTGTGGATATATTTTATGGGGTAGGTTATATCATTAAAATGCTGCAGCATACAGATGAATCGTCCAACTTCACGATCATGATCAACAGATGCAATGTAGTTAACGGAGTAAATTAGTTTTAGCAATCATTTGAGATACATTATTTTAAATATTATACAATATTAGCACTACATTCTGCTTCTCCAGCCTACTTGCACATTCGCGTAGATATAATATTTATAAATGGCAAATTACAGACGACGATGTTTTTCCATCGATTTGACAAAACTAATTCATTATTTTATATCAATACACTAGTGTATCGTGAATTCAGTGCATTAGTGTGTAAATGTTCGTTGCACAAAGTAGTCATGTAGATGATGTTTTATGAAATTAACATTTTCATTCTTTGTTTTCAGATGGAATTAAACGATTACCGCTACAGAATTGCTAGAGTTTGATCACGAACCAAGCGAGTGGTTTATGTAGGGATTACTCGTCATGTCAACGACGAAAACTGCATGAGTATATTTTAGAACTACGTTTAAGAAATATGTTTGTTTGTTCGATTACAATTACATATATTACCGTCTGCAGACGAGTGGAACTTACAAAAATTTAAGACGGGGAAGACGTCGATTAGCATTTGAGCAAATTTATCGATCAATATTCCGCAAAAAATTAGCATTTCATCATCAAGCGTTTCGTGTCTTTAATAATTGTAGGCGTAAACGACGACTTTTCTGAACATAAACGACGCCTTGTAATTTCGTGCTAATTTATTCGCGAATACCCAAAATTGCTTCATTACAAACATTACGTATATCTCATTGCATTACGATTTAATAATGTAATAATATTTATATTCATTAATTGAAGAGGATAGATTTACATGTAATCTTAAGAGTAGGATAGATTTAAATGTTTACATCGAACCATTATAGTTATCTTTTTATTATTAATTCAAGTTACATACAAAAAATTGTAAGTGTATCCAGCCAAATGTAGATATATAAAGACATCATTATTAACGTTATCGTTAATATTATAGTAAATGATTTACACGAAAGGAAAAAAAAATACCTAGCAATCATTATGTACGTAGGTTAAAAATTCGGTCCTGCTGAACTCTATTTTAATATCCTATAATCGTCGCTGCTTCTATTATACGCACTTATTAATAGTTAAACATTGTAGCACGTTTAGACGGTGCATATAGCTTTAGAAGCGTTTGTTTGAATAATTATCGCTTTGATGCTAAAATACATTGACGTTATTAATGTGAGTTTAAGTCGACTTGCATCTATTATTCGTTAGCCATTCATTACGCGAACTATTCTAATCTTAGAAAATATAAAGGTTGATTGCTGGTGCAAAAAAGATCAATTTGGTTAAAAGATACTTTAGGAATAGTTTACAGCTATTACACTGATATACGTTACGGTTTTTACGAACTTAGCGCTATTACAATATTCCTTCACGACGACATAGTTGAGTTATTTTATTAAACGAAAAGTTTAGATATTTTTTTTTCGCTTGTTTTTGTCTCGCTCGTTTTTTTCTATTACAGGTATTCCGCAGAGAGAAATCACTTTAAAAAATTTTTTTTAAGATGATGGCTGTTCACTGTGCATTATCCCGCCGCGGCTGTACTCCTCTTGATTCCAATCCGTCTTCATGTTTACCAGTTGTGCTCGAGTCGCAACTCCTCAAATAGACAAGGGATCAGGCTAAGGTTATTGCTTAAGGGTAAGCAATTTACCCCGAAGCGAATTTTAACTGATGCACCACGTTATTGGCCATACTTTCGTTAACAGGGTTTTGTTAAAGAGGAGAGTATTGGAAGGAATTAAACGAAACGTTAAATTCTGTAAAATTATGTGTGGGGGTTTTAAAATCAGCATGAACGGATGGATTGTAAATTGGCATTAATAATGCATAAGAAAAACGTAACGTAATTTAAGAAGGCGCGTAAAAAATCTGGAGAGAATGACACAACTTGCTCAGTAATGTCAATACTGTAGATAAATCGTTTTCGAGTGATCATCGGGAGAAAAAAAACTAAATTTATAAAGGGACAAGAGAAATACAGGACATCATCGACTATGTTATGCATGTCTATATATATTTATATATATATATATGTGTGTGTGTATATAAGGATATTGTATGGCTGAATTGTGTTATAAGGATAGTATGTTTACTTGGTGGGGCGAGCGTAAGGAGCGGCGCGATAACGCCCCGTCGAGCTGGAGGTTGTTGTAGTCTTGTACGACTTCCAAGCGCGGCTGGATGTGTCCTCTGCGAATTTCAGTGATTGTGGATTTTTTAGAACTGAAGTTATCAGATATAAGGCATTATTATAATTATTAATTATGCCATAAGATTAAGCTTCTTAAAAAAGTAATCATTATTAGATGTTTAAAAAATCATTAATTATACGCAGATTCAATTGTCTATTTGCAACTAATGTTTTAAAATGCTTATGGAAACTTTATGCTTTTGAGGATTTATTTCAATGCCTTCTTCCTCTGTAGTCATATTTATAATGGAATTATTATTTAGATAGTAATTATGCGCTGAAATTAAAGCACTCATTAAGAACGAATATTTGCCCTTACTATTTTCCTTTCATTTAAACGCATTGGACAGTATGACTGACAGCCTTTTCCGAGCATTTCTGTCCGTTTGCCACTGCAGATTTAAAACATCGAGTTTTGTGCGAGTGATTTAAATTCTTTACGAGGCAATCGTGGCCGGAATTTTATAGTCCGATTTGCAGTGACGGATTTCACTAGAGAACTATTTTTACGGATATCAAGACATAAAATTGTGACGATTACTTCCACATAAGTATTTAAGATATTTCCCGATTGGCAAGCTTAAAAAAAAAAAGCATATAATCCTAGTTACCGCCCGCTAAACATTTTACCAGTAACGATACAAGGACGTTTCATTAATGTATGGGTAACGTCAAATGTCCTCATACAGGAACGTTCCAGAGTAACGTTTATAAAGTTAATATAACATTTAAATAACATTTTATGTACAAGAACGTTTCTGTTCCGTTATAGTAACATTACAAGTTAAACATTATTTTGCGATGTTCCTGTGCGAGGACATTTATGATTACTTGTATATTAATGGAACGTCTTTGTAACGTTACCGGCAAAATGTTTAGTGGTGGACGAGTACACATATCAGCTTCAGAGACCACGTTTTGACTGACCAAGTTAAACTTTTACTTTATCAAGTTTAATAATTTGCGCCCAATGACAATTTAATTTCAATTTGCAGACAGAAATATATAACTTACAAAATTTTCAAGTGAACTATATTTACATTGTTTAATTTGAATATTATATGCTTCTCCACCATGTTCTAGTGGAAAGGGCAAAAATCGCGAGCCGTAAATAAAATAAAACAATTAATTTTCCAGGTTCGTATTTTCTCAGCGTAACCTACATTTCGCTGTTCCCGATGAGAGACGAGTATGAAAAATGAATTTACCTGGATAATCCACTGCATCGTAGTAGTCGTGGGTCGAGTGTGGTGCGGCTTCATCCTCATACTCGTATGTAGTATATCGGGAGGACGGATACATCTCGTCGCTGTAAGAGAAACGTAATGCCAATGTCATCAAAAACCGTACATTATTTACATTTACATAGATAGATCGACGTTTTCATAAAAAATTTAATTAGCCTTTTTCAAGATATTATACAATATTTTCGAAACCCCATAAACTATACAAGTACAGTATTATTTACTCCAAATGACTCAATTCGACAATTAGCGTGTAATTTTGTCAAACTCCACCTATGTACTGACATTTGTTGTTTTCGTTTTTGCCCTTAATCTCTCTGGTTTTAATGTAAAAAAATATAAACTGCAAGCCAAAGATTCCAACTTTGAAAAGTGTCGTGCAGATATAAGTAGAACCCTTAAAGTAAACATCATTTCTTTTTTATTCTCTTTTTAAGTACAGCAAATGACAATGATTTAATTCTCCTTCGACTTATCAACGAAATTTCTAGAGCAATTTTTTTTACTAAAAACAAAAATTAATAATCAGTATTTTTATGATCATTTTTATTTATAAGTTTTATTTTAGCGTTACCACCTGTGCTACCGGCTTCGGTAGCACAGGTGGTAACGCGCTTGACTACCAAGTCGCAGGTCGGGAGTTCGATTCCCATCGGTTGAACAATTTTTCCATTGTAT
>JAPYZR010000154.1:0-53003 GCA_030522945.1 Trichopria nigra | reverse complement strand
GCCCAAACTTTGAAAAAAAGTTTCAATCTTTTTTTATTTATATTTTTATTGTTGAAAAGCTCTGTCGGTAACTGTTCTACTTTAGAACCACCTTAAAAACAATTTAAACGCCTTTTCAAAATTCGGGCTTTGGAAAGGTGATTCTACATATATCACATACAATTCCCAAAAAAATACCAGGTGACATTTTGGTTCAAAATTGAATGAGAACTATCCGAAATAAATTACTTTTCTATATCTGCAACAAAAACATAATTTAATTCAGATAATTCTCGTTTAATTTTCAACCAATTTCAGAGATATTTTTTTGATGATTGTATATGTTACGTAGAATCACCCTTCCAAAGCCTAAATTAAAAAAAAAGCTCTTCAATAATTTTTAATTTATACTTTTATTGTTGATTTCTACCTTCTGATTGAATTTGAATCAATTTCAATTCAAAAATAAAATTCCAATGAATTTTCATTTACTGGCAAGTAAAAAATACTTATTTTTTAATTTACTATTGCGATTTCTCATTCAATTCAATACAAATTAACTAAAATTTACATATATTTTGCAATTTACAGTAATTAAAGCGAGTAAATATCGTTATTTCGACAGGACGGTTATAGAAGCGGAATGAGCACGATGCCAAATCTCAAATGCCGAAAAGTGGGATTTGTGACCCGTGGCGTCCGTAGCATCTATGGGCGTAATCCCTATATAGAGGTTCATACGATTCTAAAGTCCAGAATCGAGACCATGCAGAATCTAGATTCTCTGGACTATATAGGCAAACCCCTCTTTCGGCAGAACGAGATTTGGCTAGTGCATTTAATCACAATTTTTCTTCAGAGGCAATAATCCCCGGTTGTTTGAGAACCATATTTTTATGATACGTAGAATCGTTAATATATCTAAATATACAAAAAATTAGTCCTTTGAAAATATCACGCTTCTTTAAAATAAATTGATATTAATATAAAGTATATTTATATTTCTCATTTAATACAAAATTTAAACATTTAAAGTCAAGGTGAATGTTCAGAAGATCAACCAAAACCTCTGGTAAATATGTAGAAATGTACATTAATAATTTTCTACGAACTAATTTAAGAAATAATTTAAGTTCTAAGAACTCTTTGGTAATATCAAGTTTACGAACACAATCTATGAAAAAATATGTTAATTGATTGGTTAGAAAAAGGTCTCTTTTTTTAAACTTAACATATTCTTTAATTTAATTTTTACCAGCTTAGGTATGTCACATAAGGAATTTTAAGGATAGTTTTAAACAAAAAAACATATACTACAAAATAGTATATATACATAGATTGAATGAATTTTTTTTTCAATTTTTTTATTCATTTCTGCCAGTTTGATATTGACAGCGTATCTGTGTTTCTTCATAACATACTTAATGTATGTCAAAATTTATAACAGAACAATAATTAAGAAACATGTGACGTTTAGTCATCACTTTGTAAAATGGTTCTAGCCCACCATATCTTGATCATACCCATATCATGGTTTATTGTATTGTTTAAAGCACTAATAGAAACATTACGGGCATCACAGTTCAGTAAAATCACGTTACACTTGTCTCCAATGTAACCGCGTTTTTTGTCTCACTTCAAGGCGCAATGCCCATCTTCATATAAAAATACTGCTCACGATCTGTGGCTTCTTCTTCACAGTACCTTCCACCAGCAGATTCGAAAACTGGTAGTTTACCAAAAATCTTGCATGCTTCAAGAGCTCAGCGATCACTCGGAACACAAGGAATGCTGTCGAATCATGTATTTATCCATCACAATCCATGTAATAAGTCATAAAGTTTCATTCACTTGAAGGCTGCAATCTGACTCCTCTAAGATAGAATCTCGCTGAAAGACTTGACATAAGCCTCGTGTAGTTTATTTATAAAATCAGGATCGCTTCGTAGCAAGTAATTGAAAGCTTGGAGAAGCTGATTCCTCGTCAGAGGCTCTAGTGGTCTGTTCAGGGGTTCAGCAGGACTAGGTGCTGAAAACATTACAGGTGGAATCAATGCCGGTGCTGAACTGCTCGTCGTAATAGTTGATTGTCGAGGTGTAGATGGATCTATACATTGATTAGTTGTTTCGGCAAATAATGAATTAAGAGGAACAGTATTATGGGAAACAGCATCACAACCTGTCTGACTACTCATTGAAGTCGATACTTTTGACGTAGGAGACATTCCTATCCTAAGAAAACTGGATGGACCATTTGTGTTAATTTCATTTGTACTCAAGCCTGGTGCATAATCCGAAGTCTTCAACTTCGAATGAACCGACCCAAGATTTGTCGATGAAGTCGAATAATCCAATTTAGACATATTAGGAAGCGGCACAGGTGCTATTGAATCAGGAAATTCTTGGTCACCAGTTGAACTTGACTTCAACATGGTCATATAGTCTTGTTTAGGTGTATTATTGCGAGTTGAATTAATCGCTGCTGTAAATTCTTGCCCGCCAGATCCAACCTTTTTAAGAGGCGTAATTGAGACAGTTTCTGAACATGTTACCCCTTGTTCTGCATAACTTATTCCTTGTGGCACCTTGCTACGCCGTTTTCTTGCAGGCTGCGGTGTAATGGATCTCTGCTGCTTTTCAATGTGTTCTAATGTATGTGCGGCAGGATGTGACATCAAACGCTGCAACAATGGTTTTGTTTCAGTCACCTCTACGTTTCCTGGTGGGGGTTTGTCGACAGTATTAACTTTTGCTTTTGCAAAGAAGTCCATAACACTTTGCGATGTCACATCTGGCCCCAATGGCATTGCTAGAGCACCTTCTTCAACAGAGTTGTTCTTTAGTGTTTTAGAATCTGTTCCAACAGTGGATTTATTTGTTTTAAAATCTTCTTGAGCTTTCGTTAACATACTGAAAATATCTATATTATTAGTATTGCGCTGTGGAGTCTTTTTGTTGACCAGTGTTGTCTTGTTTGCATTCTCAGATTCCTTGAGAATTTTATTTAGCATAGATGCGATTTGAACACACTCTTCCTTATCATAAAACCAAATGCCATAAATATTGCATTTGGAATTCCTATACAATAAAAATGGTTCTTGCAACTGTAGATCCATACCTGGAGTAACTGGCTCGACTTGGTTTTTTGTATTTAATCTATAATAAAAATGAAAAATATACAGAATTAAAATTTACACTTGATTTTTTATATTTTATTACACTTTTATACGAAGATCTTTATTAAAAGAACAGTATATATATAAATATATATAACTATTAAGAGGATTGTAAAGACCAAGCTTCTAAACAACAAAAGTATAAATAAAAAAAATAATAATAATAAATAAATAAAAGAAAGAAACTGACAAAAAATCACCTTTCTAGTGTCCTAATATTTAAAAAATGTTTCAATCATTATTTATATTTATACTTTTCGTGTTTCGAGGTTATGTTAGTATAATTGTTTTACTTTAGAACCCCCTATTCTTAAGTATAATATAAATAATATCATATTTATAAAAATATAACACATCAATGCAATTTTCTATGTACACATAGATTGTAGATCTTGAGATGTAATTGACTCAATGATGCAAAGAATGAATAAAATATATGTTGTTTTTGCTTTACATAAATTGGTACTTTAAAAACAATGTACGCTTTTGTACTCAATTTGAACAGAATTTAAACTGGCTTTCACCAATCGGAAATGCCGCAGCATGAAGAAGAATTATTTCTTTTTAATATAAAAATGAATTTTTCTATGGTTAGATCTTCAGCATTCATTCATCACACAATTTTGAGGTTATAAGTATCAGTGAATCAACACAAAATAAACTAGATTTAAACGATGAATGTGGACATGTAGAAGTTCTAAAACGTGTAGTGATGATGAAATTGATTTGAGAGGCATGCATAATGTAAAGTACCTTGTTTCATTTAAATATAAAAATTAATGTATACATTTGATTAAGTCATATAAGAATTCTACAAAAAGGTTAAATACTAGTTTTATACAAAGTTAGTCATATGAAAACAATCCTGAAAATGTCACTGTTTAAAATATATAAAATACATCAATAAATTAACAATGTTGCAATAATAAAAGTTATTAGTTGAACAGATTATTCAATTAAATGCATAATCAATGAAAAATTTGTTAATTCTTAATTATTTTATGAAATGGTTTTTATATGAAGTGTATTCATTATATTCTAAATGTGTCCGATTTTTTACATTTTTCGAATATAAATTGGAAGTTTTTTATACAGATCTTGAACGGTACGCAAATTTATGCATTTAAATAAATAAATGTATTTACAGCCAATCATAATAAAGAACAAAAAATACTGAGCACAAAGTTGAATACATCCAACTTCAGATAAAATTGACTCAATGATGGAAAGAATAAATAAATGATAATAATAAATTAAAGAATGATAAAATACATGTTGCTGAAGTACAGTACGTTGTAGTCCAATGAAAATAAAAAAAAATATCTTCATTTATGTGATTTTGTATTCTATATGCATAATGAATCTTAGAGACACTGGAAATAATATTTTTTGATCATTTTGGAAGGGAAAATAACAGGCGTTGTATATATATATATACATATCATTTGCGATTTCTGAACTTCAGCATCATTAAAATATAACGGCTTGTGCAAAAAAATGAGGCACGATTTCTCACCGATTCATGATGAGGATGCTGTTGTAAGGTTCGCCAATTCTAGAGTAAACAAAGAGCGCGCCTTCGATATCAGTCTTTTCCCATTCATTTTGTTCCGCGTTGAACGTGTAGAGCGCGACATGGGTAGCCGTCTCCAGAATATCCTTGACGTAAGGGTCAACGCGTTTTAGAGCTGCAACATTCATTCGTAATTCTAAACCTTCCGACATTTTACCGGTTATTTCTGCAATGCTTCGTTTTTTGGTCAAGTGGTTTTCACTGTGCAAACTCGTCGCTCAAATCTTATGTACTTTTTGGGGCAGTGGGAAATCCACCGTTGTGATCCTTAATCAGATTTGTAAACCAAGGAACAACGAACTTTCAGTTACCAGCTGCTCCGAGTGTGTTCGCCATACTAAATTTTTTTCCGATGAATTTCTTCGCATTCGTGCATCGTGCACATATGTACATAGTCTATGTAGTCGAGCGTCATCTGCGCAGACTTGCACTGCGCAGCTTCATAGAGGGCGCTATGTGTTTATATTTAAATCATTCAAATATAAAAATCGGTACAAAATGAAGAATCGAACGCGCTTTATCTTATTCTGTCCGTTTCTGATCTATACAAGGTACAGATAAGGACAGGACGATGTTCTTGTTTTATTTTAGCGTTCGGTTTTTCACTGAATCCACCCAGCAAACGGAAAAAGTTGAAAAGTATCGAAAATAACAAGTTTTTAATCCTGTTTTATCAACATGGATAATACTTATTAATACTTCGATACTTTTATAATTTCTTTAAAAAGTATTCAATTATTCTATTTGAATACTTGTAGAATATTGTATACTATACATATGGGTTTACATTATAATCTTATTAAAGGGATTCTAAAGTATTCGAAGTCTTAATCTGTATATATCTTCATCAATCATCAAAATAAAGCATTCGAATCAATATTAAAATTCAACAGTTTTAATTGGAATCGTATTATCTGTCCTCGAAAAATAGGATTAAAAACTTATATTATTTATATTTTTCAATAATTTGTCGTATATACATATACAATAAACAATAATATCAGTGACTGCGGAACGTGACGTATAAATGTCATTTAAGAGTGTCCTACAGTAGAACAGTTACCGACCGAGCTTTTCAACAATAAAAGTATAAATAAAAAATTATTTAAACTCATATATATAATATATATATTTTGAAGTATTCAGAAATCATTTTTAAATTATAAATTATAACATATTGTTTTTTTTTTATTTGTCTATTCCCAATCAGTAGTGATAAAAGCTGGACATATAAAGAGTACAAAAAGTAATCATTAAAACGTTCTCCTATATATACGCATTGACTTCTGAACTTATTTTTTTTTTTTTTTTTTTTATAAATTCAGAAAGAGCTCGTAAAGATATATATATATAGATGCAAGGACTTGAAGCGATTACTTATTTTTTGTCCTTATATATTTTCGCTAACTTTTGATCTTTGCCGATTTAGAATATACAGGGTGGGCCATTTTAATCTGTAATGGGAAATATCTCTAAATAGTAAGAGCATGCTGATATCAAAAAATGTTTCATACAAAAGTTGTATCTCAATGGTGCACAAGTGAATTTGACCATTAAGATCAGTTTCAAGGTCATATATGGGAGTTAAAATGACATTTTTAAAACGGGAACCCTTATATTTATTAGTCCGGATTTGAAAAGAGCGGGAAATTTTACGTATAAAGTGGCTATTTTGCGAAGGTCATGCAAATCAAATGAAAGTAAAACATGCGAAAATATCTGAAATTGTGTATCGATTGACATTCCATGCTTTTAAAAGAGATTCAGGTCACTGTCAGTTTCAGAGGCCCAATGCGGTCTACCATTATCGAGGTGATTTAAAGGCCAAATTCTCGAAAATTATTACTCAATTCTTTTCTAATTTCTGCCAGCTTCGGGCGCAAAATTCGCCTTTTAATGACCTTGAAATGACCTTCACAAAATAACCGCTTTATGCGTAAGATTTCCCGCTCTTTTCAAATCCGGAATAAGAAAAAAGGATTCCCGTTTTTAAAAATGTCACTTTAACTCCCACATGACCTTGACAGTGATCTTCAAGGTGAATAAATTCACTATAGTACCATTGAGTGACCCCTTCAACCCCTGCAACATTTGCCTGAAACATTTTTTAATAGCCTATATTTCGAGATATTTCCTATTAATATATAGATTACTTAAAATGGCCCACCCTGTATATATTCTATATAAGTATTGTTTCTATGAAGGTTCAAAAAAATATAGGGATTTAAAACTTTTATTTTCAATACTTTTCAACATTTTTCCTAGATTTGCTGGGAAATGCTCCGAAGCTACAATAAAATGCGTATATTATACAATAAGTTCATTCGATCGTGTCTATAAATGTATAGCCGTCATCTGTTAAAAAGTTTTCAAAGCGGCGGATTGCCAACAAGAAGAGCAAAAATTGGCATGCATCTCCGTGAGAAATTCGAAAAATTGGATCTTTTCTAGTGAAATAGCAATAGCCATTATATTGACGTAATTTCTAAACGGAGTTTCTTATTATACAATTCCGAAATGCGTATATGCACTCATCATCTATTCTCATATCAAATCGAATTACTTTTCTCATTCAATCGTATATATAAAAATATACCTTGTAAATAATATTTTTTTTAAAAATATCATTAAAAAAAAAAACGTATATTCAGAAGATTAATAAAAAATTGTTAAAAACTTTACGACTGCGATTGTAATATTGAAAAAGTCAAAATAAAATATGAAGCAGTCTTTTTTTACTAAATGAAAATTAAAAACTTTACGTTTCTATCCCAAAGTTCGGATCCTCTTCAGAAATTGAAAATTATAAATAGCATGCAATAAATAGAAATCTATTATTTTATTATTTTCTATTTATTGCATGCTACTACTTAATTTTCAATGTCTAAAGAGGATCCGCACTGTGGGATCGAAACGTATAAAGTTTTTAATTTTCATTTAGTAAAAAAACTGCTTTATTTTATTTTTACTTTTTTCAGTATTCAGAAGATGGTTAAAATATTCTTAAAATTACATAAATTAAATATACTCGATATAAAAATAATCGAAAATTATAATAAAATATATTTTTACAACGGATGCAATTGTGATTCTGTAATTTCTGAAATATTAATTAATCGCACGTGTGACTATATATATATATACAAGCGCGATTGATTTGCTCGAATTACTGACGCTTTTTTTTTATCAAAAAAACAAAATATGTATATATCAAATTGCTTATTAATTTAACTATTATTACGCGTCGTCCTCTCATAAGATTCATATGACTGCGGTATGTTGACAAAATAATAATATCATGTAAGACTGTTTTATGTCAGAAATTTGGATTCTATATGAATTATGTGTGTAATTTTAATTGCAGTTTTAATGAGATTATAGACAATCTATACAGATTATGTGATTGATGTATACCATCCGTGTCGAGTAGTTACAGTAATTGAGCGATATAGTAATTACTTACCACATGTATATATAGACTGTAGGATTACTGTTACGAATAGCGAACGTCTCCATTCATGGCATAATTAATGGTACTATATGTATTTTATCAGTGTGTATATATATAAAAGATTCATACCAATATTATTTATAATGCGTATTCGAATTAATGGAACTTGGAATAAGTTCTTCTGTAAATTCAAAAAGTTCTATAATTCAACAACAATAAAACTTAAAAATATATCGAAAAATTTAATAATAACCCATATTCTTAAATGGAATGAGTTTACAGATGATACAATTAATTCTTATTTCTTTTCCAATGTATTCCTTATAAGGTCTTAGTAGTATTGGACAAAATTTTCGACAAATATTATTACCTTTTATATATGTGGGTTGTTCACTATTTTTGAGGACCATTGTTTAGCCAGTCTTAATTTTATAAAAAAAAATCGAGTTTACACTGTAACAATTGAAACAAGTATTTTTATTAATTTAAACTATATTGTATAGTAATTTAACACTATTATAACAATATAAAATATTTTAAAAATAAATTCAACTGAACCAAAATTACTTGTTTATTTTTTTATTTTTTTTTTTTTTTTTTTTTTTTGGGTTATTGGGTTAATTATATTTTAAATATATTTTAACCCAATTTTGGTTGTTTTCGGGACCGATTTAGACCGGTTTTTTGTGGTTGTATTGAGGTTACCGTTAATTTCCGATAGGGTTCCTGGACATGCGTTCTTCACAGTAATGTTCTTGACGACATACATATATAGACTGTCAATATAGAGCAAGTCCGAGAAGTCTGGGATTTCTGACTCCTCAGTATATGTATATATATACTATGTAACAAATATATATTGTAAAAATGTGTACTACTATACTACTACTATTGATAGTTAATAAGTGTACGTGACTATTTCTGTTTTTATTACATTTTTATAAGTTTATTTACACTCTGAATGCGCATATAGTTGAAGAAAGCGTGAAATTTTCTCGATGTTTCACTACTATCATGAACAAAATGATAATACAAAAAAATACAAAATTACAAAAAAAAATTGTTTTTTAATTTTCATGTTTTTTAACGTAAAAGATGCTATATTTAATTTTCTAGAAGAAATATTTCAATTTTGAGTTCAGATTCTGAAAGAGTACATCCAAAAATAGTTAAAGTTATATTTCAAAAAAAATATGTATAGATCACATCTTATAATTATAACGAGGCTTGAAAATGATTTAAAAAATCGGAGTTAGTCGATAAGGACTAATCAAGTTTTGATATAATTCAGTATAGCGGTATAAACGTGAAATGATTGAAAGTTCAAAGATGATTTCAATTGGGATATTTAAATTGATGTTGATTTATATTCCATCAGACAACAACAGGACGTCCTGGCAGTTTCAAAATACTGAAACTGTGATTTTCTGTTTTACCGAATGTCATGCAACTTGACAATAAAATGATTCAATTGGAATTTCTCGATAGAAACTTATTCATGT
Source organism: Trichopria nigra (assembly GCA_030522945.1). NCBI lineage: Eukaryota > Metazoa > Arthropoda > Insecta > Hymenoptera > Diapriidae > Trichopria > Trichopria nigra. The sequence goes on along the minus strand of JAPYZR010000154.1, from coordinate 43,322 downwards.
CAATCACAATTTTAAGAATATTATTACATTGTCAATCAAAGTATTCAAATAATTTTTAAACATCTATTTTTGATTGAATTTTATCAACAGCTTGATAAAAATCGAAGTGTGCAAATGTCCAAATTCACACTTAAATGACACTTCCTCAACAAAATTCCAGGAAACAAATTATTTTTCCATATACCTGATGCTTTAAAAATAACTTGTTTCCAAAAGCTCTCATTTAATTTTGAACGATTTTTGTTGAAAATTTTTTTATTGATTGTATAAATTATGTAGAATCACCCTTCTAGAGCCCGAACTTTGTAAAAAAGTTTCAATCATTTTTTATTTATATTTTATTGTTGAAAAGCTCGGTCGGTAACTTCTACTTTGGAACCCCCGTGACTTTCGACTCCGATTTTTATACAGGCCCAGAAATTCGAAGATGTTTGTTTTTGTTTTTTTTTTTATTCACATTCATTGACTTTGACAAATTTTTATCGAAACTTTTTATCCCAAGTGATTAAAAAGGTTCTTAATTTCTACTGGCCTATACAGATTTATTTGTTATATATATGTTTTTTTTTTCTTCTGATGATTATATTTTTGTATTTATTTTGATTGGATCGTATATATATAGATAGTTTTCAATTTAATTTTTTTTTTACTCGCATTTATATTCGTCGATTAAAACTCATTACAGCATAATTAGATTCATTATTCCAAGACCGAATTAATTTGAGTAATTTTTAATTAATTGCCGCTTCCTGGGGAGTGAGAGATGATAAGAAGACAGCACGCCGGTATATAGAAGTAGATTATTATAGTTGTGCCATTAAAACTTATCATAATGTTGAATCAAGAATATATAAATATACCGCAGGATACAAAGAAATAGAAAAAAATTCAGGTAAAAAGTCCATCATCATTAAAATGTATTGAATGCATTGACTCGGATTAGAACGAAGGGGAAATTTTGTTTATATTATTTGAATTCATTCGGGGGAAAAGAAAACGAATTTAGAAATACTGACATTTTTAATTATTCATTCCAATTCGTTCGAATTCGTTCTTATTTGATGATGGGAAGGAATATATCCCGCAGAAACGAAAATGGATTGGAATAAATTGAAATGCATATTATTCGTTATTTTCCATTTTTGAATCCTTATTTTGTCTACTTCTATAATATAGGAATGCATATCAATCCAATTTTATGAATAAAAATATAAAAACACCCGAATACATAATATGCAAGTACCATAAATAATAAAATCTGTGTATTCGTATACATATATGATAATTTGCCAATCATTTTGAAAACATTTGAATCCAAAAAAACGAGAAATTTCTATTTAAAATTGAAAACTGCCAAAATTCAAAGGTATTTATAAAAATGCATATTATATAATAAATCTTTAAAATTGAGAGACGAACATAGAAAATAGGTGATTATAGAAATGTGTATTGAACTTCATTCCATTTTTTATTATTAAAAAAAAAAAAAAAACTAAAATAATCTTACATGCCCGCAGTGGACGAACCCAAACAGCACATCTGACACCAAGATGTCCTCAGGACGTCCAAATGTCACCGCTTTTCTTATTATCCTATATATCACTGTCCTCAGGACATCATCACCACCGGCATCAAATGTCTGTAACGTTTTTGAAACGTTTCAGTAACGTTTCTGAAATGTTTCATGTCTGCAATGTTTATGAAACGTTTCTGAAAGGTTACAGACATTTGGACGTCCTGAGGAACTCCTGAGGACATCTTATTGGTGTCAGATGTCCTTTTTGGGAAAAAGGATTGAATGAAGAGTCAGAAATGGTCAAAAATTGGATTGAAAATGATAGAGAAGGATTCACGTTCATGAAAGTGCTCCAATTTCTATAACTATATTATTATTTCTGGATCTTGCGATTCAATATCCTTTTTCGTTTTTAATATATGTATATGTAACACAGTATATATATATATAGGAGTGTCATATAGCGGGCTGTAAAATGTATAAAAGTCCTATGCACATGCGTATAGCAGCTTTTTTTTTAGCTTTGATGAGGAATAATTTTTGTCCAGGTTTGTGACAGAAAAACATAAAATCCTATAGACGCATGGCGAAAAAAGGCATATATATATATATATGTATACATACAATGATAAACTGTATATCCCGTATATACGTACAAATCCCTATGTATAGTGTATATAGATACGTCAAGTAATATATAGATTGTATATTTTTGAAAGAAGCAAGAAGAAAGCGCGCTTAAGCGAGTCTGAGTGAGAGAGAGAGAGAAAGAGCGCCGGTTTGACAGCCATAGTGTATACATATACAATATGCGCGAAGCATCGGCGCACGAGAAGAATTGGGTCGATCGAGAAAGATGGCGGCGGTTTTAAGCGGTGGTAGGGCGGTGTGTGGTGGTGCGCGAAACGCCTGTAGGTAGTGCTCGTTCGCGCCGTTCGCTCGCGAAAAATCTTCCCCCGGGGGAGCATCTCGCGCAATCGTCTGGCACCGCACCGACGGCCTATCGTCAAGCATCGTCCGAATCCGGCGTCGGGAATCGCACACCAAGCGAGAGTTTTCGCGCTTCGCCAGTGAAAAACCGCCGACGCGATGTTGCTGTCCGCGACGAGACGCGAAAATTCGCCGCGCGTGAAAATACTCCACAGCGTGCGTGAAATGATTTGGCCCTTATGTTGAATGAATTTCTTTAAAAAATTGTGCGCTATCGACGAGGACGACGGCTTCGACTGGAAGAGGCGAGCGCGACGACCCTACGCGGTGATCGTGAGGGCGACGGAGCGAGTGAGAGGAAAAACTCGGATGCGAATGTATGTTGTATGTAATATAAGTGACTGAAAGAGAAAAGGGTACGGAGTGAGTAAGTGCACATACGAGAAGGATTGAGCCAAGGAAGCCGCAGCAGCATCAGCAGCCGGACTCGCAAGCCCGGTGAAAAGACTGCGGTAGAAAATGCTGAAACAATTGCAAATGGGGATGAGAGCTTTTCTGCTGATGGCATCCCGCGTGTGGACCTGCGTCTGCTTTCTCCTCAAGAAGCAGGTTAGAGCCGTAAGTAGGTGCTTGGCGCCTCTCTTCGTTTCCCGCTTTTGTTTCTTTGGTTCCACGTGGATGCGACCCTGACGATGCACCCACGCTACTGTCGCCGATGCAGGTCTACGAGAATGCGAACCGAAATCGAATGCGCGTAGTCCATGTAACGTGCGACTATAGACCTGTACGTTATATAATGTACCAGTTTATAAACATTTTCCCGGCCAATTCGGATGATGTTTTGCACTGGCATCTATTGCAATTTTTATTATTTTCCTACGTATGCTGCAACATCGAGCAAAGAACTTTGCGTTCGGTCTTTGGTACACTATAGCTGACTTGTACTCATTACAATTGTGCATGTCAGTATGCATATTTGATATGAAGTATTCATTAGATGATAACCTCTGAGGTTTATAATCTTTATCTTGATAGCTGTTTCATATTATGAATAACAATGAGAATTATAAACGCACGGTATAATATGTTCCGATTATGTACTTCCAATGATATTTTTGTGATGGAATGAATTTGACTCACAAATATGCGCCGTACGTCTTTTTGTTACAAATAATAACAATGGATCAGTAATATCAAGACGTACAATTAACAATTTTATAACGATATCTGATCCATATACTATAATATAAAACCATCGTAATAATAATAATAACGATAATAACAACAATAACAATAGATCATAATTGGTTGTAGTGACAACTCTTTTTTTAATATATGGGAATAATAAACCATTGTTAAACGTTAAATTTAAAAGTAAAATTGCATACAAGAAACTCTTCAATATTTCAGAACCCTTCATAATTTTTAATCACCTTATTCTTAATTACTGTAATTAACGTTTATTATCATAAATTAAAACACACACTATTTATATATGAAAACATTATAAAAGTAATTGCAGTATTTAGGAAGATAAGACATTAATGTATTTATGAATTACATCAAAGTTTCATAACGAACCTCACTGAAAATTGTAAGATTTTTACCTAATATATAAAAATAAATATAATAAACTAGTTATTCAATGCAATTGAAACTAAAAATATTTTAAAACAAAAAATTTTCAGTCATGAAAATGAGACTGTTACAATAAATATACCTATGAATTCCTTGCTCACTTTAATGTAATAATGTTAATATGCAACCAAAACTAGAAAATTTATAAAATAACCGTTATTTATCGAATGTTATTTGCCGATGTTGCATGTGAATGTTCACTCAATTGTAAAAGAAATATTTTTCTTAATTACAGTCAATTTCAAAGTTCATATTTAACAAATTGTGGCTATTAATTTGCACAACATTTTATAAAAATTGCATTCTTTTAATGTGAAATTTATTTAGTTTTTTTTTTTAATTTATAAAATTATTTCTTAAATTGTTAAATATAAATTCTGACTCAAATTATTATCTCAAAATCAAGTTATTGATTATTGATCCTTGAAAGCAGGACGTATTAGTCAAATATGAAATAAAATAAAATCAATATATGCCTTGACCTTCAATGTAATCAATATAACCATTACCTTTGGTGGTAATGGTTCCATTTAAAAAATATTTCACAATTATATTTATTATGTGTAATGCATACTTATGTAATAATGTATTAATAATATATTTAAAATTGACATAGATTTTATTTGTGTACTTGATTTTGAATTAATAATTGTATACTTTTGAATTTCGAAGTTAAAATTTAAAATGTTGGAGTTATATGATAATTGTCAAAATAAAAAGAATATACCCTATTATTTGTTTATTTTTTCCCTAAATTATCAAAAGCATAATTTTTCTTGCTTTATACACTTTTTTATGCATCGAGTGAATAAAATCAAATGAAATAAAAATAATAATTTACAATTTTTGTGGAATCCAATGTTTCAAATGTCTTGTTTGTTGACTTAATAAGTTAGATGAAACATTCATTCGCACAAAACCATTTGGTAATACAGAAATATTGTGTAAAACATATTAATTTATAATAATATTAATTAAAAGTGCCTAGTTTTTTTGTTATATCCTAAATTAGCAAATATGTTAACAACGGGGCCATCGAATTTTGATTCTACCTCAAATTATAATTGTACTAACTCTTATAATGAGCCTGAAGTTCGAATCGTTCAAGTTGAATGAAAATTTTGGGCAATAAATTTTTTTATCTCTAGTTTTAAAAATTTCGTAGTAATATCTTCATGTCTATAACATATTCATTATATGCACTGCATCGTATGCTCGAAAATTTCAAATTCATCGCAATTAAAACAAAAAAAAATTTGTTTTTAAATGTTCATTCAACTTGATTGATTCGAACTTCAGGAACATTTCTCATTTTATTCGTAACATATTATAAAGTTAATGAATACTGTCATTATTTCAGTCTGTGAGAGTGAGACTCTTTAAAACATTAACAGTAGTCTCTATTCAATATTAATGAGTGTAGTACTTAAAGTAAACAAAATGTATGTACATTGAGGAATGGGAAATAATTGATTAAAATAAAACTGAAATCAATTTTACTTATTTCTGATGCGTCTTATTGAATTTTCAATTATTCCTAGTTTTAAAATTTAATTGTATTTTCAGATTTCACAGATGCAACCTGTCAAATATGATATCTTCCCCCTGTCGCCTCTATCTAGGCATAGACTTAGTGAGTAAAGAGTCTTAACCTTCACTATGTTGTAATTATTCGAGTAATTAGTTTCTTAATTCTTAGTACAAGACCGAGTAAACGTATTTATACTAAATATTAATTACATTGTTTTACAGGTATAGTTAAGAGAAAAATTTTGGTGCTTGATTTGGACGAAACGCTCATTCATTCTCACCATGATGGAGTGGCAAGGCCAACAGTTAGGCCAGGTACACCTCCTGACTTCGTCCTTAAAGTGACGATAGACCGACATCCGGTCAGATTTTTTGTTCACAAGAGGCCACATGTGGATTTTTTTTTGGACATTGTTAGCCGATGGTAGGTACAAAAATATCATTATGTATATTTAGCAATATTATTTTCGTAAATATAATATTTAACGATATTATCAGATAATTAAATACATTTTTTCCTGCAGGTATGAATTGGTAGTGTTCACGGCTTCTATGGAAATATATGGTGCTGCCGTCGCTGATAAATTAGATAACAACCGAGGTATTTTGAGGCGTAGGTATTACAGGCAACACTGTACACTTGAAATGGGTTCCTATACTAAAGATTTAGCTGCCATTTGCTCAGACTTGGCATCAATTTTTATACTCGACAACAGTCCTGGAGCCTACAGAGCTTATCCCCGTAAGATCAAAATCTTGTACAAATATTAATATCTTCTTCTTTACTTTTTAACAAGACTAAAATCAAATATCACAACATTTTAGGCAAATGCATTTGCACGTGAAACTTTCATAACATAACAAGAGAATGAATAAATATATAATGTTGTTACAATACTGCAGTGTTGTAAAGGAATCAATTTGTAGAGTTTTATCTTTGTTTGTTTCCAACATTTACCTTTCATTTAATAGTCTTTTTAGTATTTATTTTACATGATTTTTCAAATAAAATAGTGTGTTAGTCTTTTGAGATATGAATTGTTTAAGTTGTACTTGTTTATATTTATGATACAAGTAATATATTTCCCTCTGAATATTGCTCTTCGGTTTTATACAATATTATAATCACTGAATGTTCTATTTAAAACCGCACTTATTGTAAAAACAATTTTTATCTGCAGTATTGTAAGACATGATTTATTTTTTTGATGTTACATTTTTTTAAAACCGTATCATTAAGTAAGTATAGTTTATTCGTACGTGATTGTGTACACGTTGAGATTTTAAATGAATAAAATTATATTCTATTTCTTCTTTTGCCTCAGTGCTACTGAAGCCTTTTCTTGATTTCGGGTCTCAACATATTATTCAATAACGATGAACAAGCTCGGAAATTTCCGAAATTAAAAATGTTTTTTCTTTTTACTGCATGTAACGGTGAGTCAAATTCTAACATGACATGTTGTGAATTCAAAAGAAATATTTTTCTATTTATTAAATATTTCAATTGTGGGTGAGTTCTTCAAGATCGAACATAGGGAATTGTATAGTAGCTCAAAGACAATGATAATCAAAGTTAACAAATATCATAAGTGGAAAGCGGACTTAAAAATAACATACTGTGGTTTGCGCACTATAAAGAATCATTTCACAAATTCCTTCATATGAAGAAATCAGATTTCATTTCATTTATGCAGTTCAATTGTCATTGGTGGTCTAGAAGAACTCATCCGGTATGTGAATTATTCAAATGCAATGTTGCACGTTACATACAATGACATTTCAAAATCCTTTCTCTTTGTAGATAATGCAATACCAATAAAGTCGTGGTTCAGTGATGCGGGCGACACGGCATTACTTAGTTTGCTCCCTGTGCTGGACGCCCTTCGCTTCACGCAAGATGTTCGTTCGGTACTCTCGAGAAATCTTCATTTGCACCATACCTGGTAGCATAGTCCGAATCCATTGCTTTAATATTGTACGTCTGGGAGTAAACTGCAAACAGTTTAAAGTCCTGGCCCAAAATCGTTGCGCTCAAGGAATTGGACGCTAACCAGTTCGACTCGAAGAGACGAGCTCTAACCTGATTTTCTACATCAATCACTGAGAAATACGGGACACAGATTTTTTTTCTTCGTTAATTAGCACACAATAATGCATACTAGAAATTTTCTTTATTTTTTTGTACGATGAACAAACGTTTTGTATTACATCACATTCAGTCACAAACTACTCGTTTTACAGAGGCGGACTCGTCCTTCGATCGTGCAATAGCCAAAGATTTGACTTTTTGTTCGTTTTTTCATTTTATTTTCTGAAAGAAACTTTAATTTGCAAGTTAACTCTGCAAATGTATATTTTGATTAAAAGTACAAGGATCTGTTTTATTCTGTTTTTGTATTAGTCAGATATTGCAGGGAACATAATGCTACAATCAGGCAGCCCTCTGTCGTTACTGTACATTACGTCTGGGATGGCTAAACGAGGGAGTATCGAGTCACGCGGAATGGACTGCGCTGCAACTCACTGTATCAGTGAGGCAGCTGTCTAATTAATTATAAACTGAAAAATATTAATAAATGATTTAAAAATCTTTATGATATAAATGAAATTTATCATTAACAAACATCACATATGAATTGACCAGTTGCATTCTTGAATGTATCATACGTGGTTTGGAAAACGCGTTCGATATACCTCGAACGTGTGCTTCGAACTTACCCCGCCGTGTATCATATCCGTTTGTCTAATATCCGAAGTATAATAAATAATATTAACATGGTTTGTAAATATTCATTTAAAATGTAAATGTAGAGCTTTATTATAATATATGGTGTGGTCGAATGTGTGTTGGTGACTTAGATGGTTTCGATGAATATATATATAAATATATATAAACGGTAACAAAGAACAAAATTTTCATTATTCGCCGTTGTAATATAGACACAATTACACAGAGTTGACTCGGAAACAATTGTGCATACATTATTGTATGATTCTATTCGATGACCTTTATCGTTATTGGTTTACTCTAGGCATGGATATAAGAAAAATCGAAAAAGTCCTGATCTTTCTGAAGGATATTTTGATACAAATTTGTACATGTATACAAAAAGAATTTTTCCGTTTATTGTGTATCTATGAGGCAAATTATTGAAACCCAAGTTGACTTGTACGAAATACAAAGTATATGTTTCTTATTTTGTATTACCATACTATTGTCTCTCGCGATTCCATGTCAATATTGTATAATTCGCACTCTTTGAAGCTCAGCTCTTGTTACAAGCGAAATCAAACGCGTGCGGAATAGAGGCGGAACTTTAGGATAACGAATGTCGAGCAAGCAGTCATAGCGAATGACCATTCCAAGAGTATCATTCTTTGGGTGGATCCTCCCGAATCATCTCCAGAGAGCTATCGGAATTATTGGTGCTGCTGCCGCTGCCGGCATCGTCCTCCCGTTCGACTGCCTTTTCCTGGTTCTGACTCGATGCATCTAGCTGCCATGGAGGAATCGATGCTGGAGCACTTGGGAATTGTTTTCTGAATACAATTTGGAGTTAGTTTAGAATTTTGTACCTCATGCGTTTCTCGAAGATAAAACACAGTGGAAATATATATAATGCCGATTAACTTTGTCATAGGGCGCCAATTAACGTTTGCATATCATTGTTATTCAAAATCCGTTTCTTAAATTATGTACACTTTGAAAATAACAGTATGTTTATATATGTTCGAATTCAGGCTGAGAGTGCTATGGCTACTGTCAGATATCCAAATAATATTTACGAATACAATTATTTAAGTGAGCGGATATACTTATAATAAGATACATAATGAGGCATTGTTCACTTTTTTTTAATGTGCGATACAAAAATGTCATGAGATCTGTAAGAATAAAATGTTGAAAAAGTTCTATAGTTCTCTTACCTTGACAGTAGAAGGGATTTTAGACTAGCTAAGTCTTGCTTTAGTTCAGTAACAAGTTGTGGAACAGTAGGGTCAATCGACTGGCTCTGTGTAAGTTTCTGGACGTCGCCTTCAATTTTTAAAATTGTGTCTTTTACATCTTTTATGGAACGTTGTATGTTTTGGTCCAATTCAGCTACTGGATCTTTAGGCGGGTCCCGTTTTTTTGAACCAAATAGGAACGGTTCAATAAATTTCTACAAAAAAAGTTGAATAAATATATAAATTCCTTGAAAAACAGAAGGAAAATAGTAACTTACCTTATAAAACCAATAAATACAATATAAAGTAGTTCCGACCAAAGCGGCAGTATTGAAGAACTCTCTGATCCTTTGGAACGTAGTTAGCTGCGTATATTGTGGATAATAAGAATACGGTTGTCCAGGTGGTATTGGTATCGAGACCTCATTGTACATTGGAGGTGGGGTGGTAATTGTTGCAATCTCACATGCTCTTTGGATTTCAAGTTCCGTCAGACCTTTCCTCCTGAGAAACTCCTGCTTCTGTTTCAACGGACTGGAGGATACCTTTGGATTTTTTAAAAATTTCACAGCAGTGCTTACCTGGAAGTACAATTCAGTTAGGTTTCATTTACGAAGTATGTAATGTAAATTGGAATATTTTTTGCATTGAAAAGATTATCTGGAAGAAATGAAATAGCGGAATATTTAGGTCACGTAAAACTTGTTACGTTTGAATGAGTGAATTGAAGTATCACTCGCGGAAAGACAGAAAGAAAATGTCGTTACTTACGAGATTGTCTCGTAGTGGAATGTTATTAACGTTTGAGTCTTGATCGCCCATCGCTCTTTCGGGTTATTTAGGGTTTGTAATACCTTCATCTGCGATTCGGCATGATTACGCAACAATCACTGACAGCCGACAGTAAAAACAAAAGTGCAAAATCAGCGTGGATTACAAGGAAGACTTTCGCATAATATATAAGCTGTACCGCTACACAACCGATCGAGGTACGGGTCGAGACTCGAGACCACTCAAGGGCGCGTGATGGAGCTGCTGAACTTCGCTCCGTTACCGCTTTCTTCTTATTCCTTATCAAGTCCAAATACCGAGTCCGCCGAGTTCACGATCCGCTAAAATGATAACGACGACGAGGAAGGTTCGAAACCAAATTCGACATCGCCGGCCGCACTTGTATCGTCCTTACCGACAATCTGAAATTATATAATATTATGTTTATATACGCAAAAGACTTTTTATTTATTTTATCTACTATACTTATATATGGTTAGCAAAAATCTTGCGAATTGTAATGTTTCTGGATTTCCAAAATGTACTTTACCAATTTCAATAGGTATGCTACCATATCATATTTTTGGAAATTTCCATAAGGAGGGTTGTAGAACAGTTACCGACGACCTAACCTAAAAACAGGAAAAGTATATAAATAGAAAAGGATTTGAAACAATTTTTCAAAAATCGGGCGTTGGAATAAGTGTGATTTTCTACATATCATATATAAAATCCCCCAACAAGTCGGTTGTATTGGTTAAAAATTAAAGAATATATATAAATTATTATCTCTTTCCGTCGACAATAAAAATATAAATTTATTTCGGATAATAATCTTCCTTCATTAATTTTGAACCAATTTCAGCGATATTTTTTTGAAGATTGTATACATATACGCTATATGTATATATGTATATAAAATCACACGAATCACACTTACAACGCTTACACTCAAATTTTGAAAATTTTGAAAATTTTGAAAATTTTAAAATTGAAAACCTCGGTCGGTAACTGTTTATATATATAAATAGATTTGGACGATTTGGACTCGAAAATATATATATATTTTAGTTTAGGAATTGACATTATCGACCGAACCACTTTAGCATCTCGTGGAGCTACTAAATCGTCGGTAACGTCGATTAATGGACCTACTCCGAAATTTGTGAATAAAAGATCATCTACTATATGCGAATTTTCAATATGCAAAATTATATATTTTAAAGCGAAAATAAATACACATTTTGTATCAGTTCAGAAATTAATATATAAAAATTCGCAAGTATAATATGTGAAAAGAAGTGTTATTTGAAGTGTTACTTTCGCCCTAAAAAATGTAAAAAATATAGGCGCGCCGGGCGCGCCGCTCGGTAAAGGAAAAACATGTGTGGCGGTGTTTATATTTGAGACCGAAGGATTTGCGTTCGCGACTCGCCGCTCGCGATAGCGCCGTTCACCTGACAACTCTGTTGGCTATAGACGATTCAGCGTCATTTTTTGTATAAGGTCCGGGGAGGCCGGCCCGGTCAAAAATGTTGAGTTACGGAAGAGTTATAGCACAATTATCATGGATCACAAGACGGGCGCGCTTCAAGCCTTTTCCAGGCCCCGTGGACCAAATCTGTAAGTCCATAATTATTAAATTCGATTCACATCTCAGACAATTTGCGCCGGTGTTTCGCGCAGCATGTTTGTACGGGTTCAATGTTTTCCTACTTCTTTCAACATTCCTTCGTGTTCTTGAAAAAAAAAATGATGTCCATTGTCGTTTCAGCGTAATCGTCAGTAAATGTTTTGCAATAACAATTCATCTAACACTATTAAGATTCGCATTCCTGAAGTTTGTCGAGGGTGGTATAACCTTACCTTTTCACACATGATTTTTATACTTTTAAATAATAGAGGGTTTACACAATGCATTATGTAATTTCTCATTCAATTTAATATTTGTATTCAATTTTTGTTTGTTTTCAATTTAACGAATTGATAAACTCTCATGTGGAATAAATTCTTCCCGTAATATACTTCATGCTCAATGTCAATAACATCGTCATCTTGAGGTTTTGCAATTTGAAATAACAAAACTTTAACATTTATGCATAAAGTAGTGGAACATTGGTATAAGTTTAAAATATTTGTGAATAAACATTTATAGTCGACTGTGTTTGTTGGCTTTAATAACGATGTATTTATTCAATTATATCGTAGTTCACTATAAAATTTATTTGATCATTATTTACTATATTCAGGCTTTTCTTAAACTGCTCTTATAAAACCTATCTTTGTATTTTTTACATAAAATAATAACAGTCCCTTGACTTTCAAATACTTGTGAAACTGCTTCATGTTAAAATAACAGAGGAGAACTATGCATACAGAACTTGAATAAATTTCATCCCCAGTAATATTCAAAAATAATGTCGGATATCATGCATTTGAACATTACATACGAATTTCCACAATGAATGGCATTATTCAAACCAAATTAAAAAAAAGGAAATCTTATACCATCAATTAGAAATGTTTTCAATTGAGAGGAACGTTATTAATTGATTAAAAAATATCACACTTTGCAGTACTGGTATTGTAAAAATAATGTGTTTATTAGAAAAAATACTAACATTACACAAATTTTAGTCACTCAAGATACAAAAAATAATTTATACATAAATTTACATGGACAGTACATCCGGAAAAGTAAAATAAACAGTTTCGCTGATATAAATTTATTTCACTACATTTTTGTTTATTGAGCTTTTTACATTTCACATTAGAAAATACATCAAATATATACTTGTAATGCATTCAAAAATAAATCTGGTTTTATAGGTGTTATAAGTACTGGTTTTCCGAGATATGCCAATTCCAAAAATAAAAAACCATCAAAACCTCCAGGAACCACGATCAAAGTCGAAGAATGTGTTCCGCCGCCAATGCCTCCCCACAGAGTTCCACCAGTCGAGAGTCCACCACCTCCCGACTGTACTCCAAAATATCCTGAATGTGGTAAACCAATTCCTGTTTGCAAAGAAGAAACATTTATGACTAGAAATTGGAAACGTTTGTTGGCAGCACTTATAGTTGGAGCTGTATTACTGGTAATCTAGTTTCAATGTATTTACAAATGTAATTTGTTAACAAGTTTTGAGTTCAGTACTAAAATGGAATTGACAATATACAATTCAAAATGAAAAGTGAAATAAAATTAATGTACTGTTTTCTTTTTTAGATGTCACAGAGATACAAATCAAAACCTGTTGATATGTGTAAGTAAAAACAAACTACTTTTATCTCGGTGATACTACAGGACTTTTATGCATTATAAAGCATTATTTGTAATTATTTTTGAAATCCATATATTTTTAATAGGTATAGAGATAGTAGAAAAAAACCATTGAATTTTAGTTTGAATTGTTAAGAGGTCTGATGTGATAATAGATGCATGTTCATGCTTGCATTTTGAAAACATGAATTTGGAATATATTTCAAACTTCACAGAATTGCATATATTAATGATGTTTTACTATTACTATTAATGATAATTATAATTTATTGTTGTAGGTGATAAGAAAAAAGAAAAAAAGAAAACTGGTATCAAAGCACGGGTCCCACCAACCTCCAAAGTGATACCAACACAAGTTCCTTACTTGCTTATAGGTGGTGGAACAGCTTCGTTTTCAGCTTTTCGATCGATTAAAGCCAGTGATCCTAAAGCTAAGGTACAAACCGGATGTTGGTTAAAGATTTAATTTAATTTTGTTTGTATTATCCGTATATGTAAATTAAATTATAAAAATAATTCCAAAAGATCATATTTAAATTATATCGATTCACGTTATAACAATTTCCATGATAATCAATATTTATATCATGCTTTTTTAAGGTTTTAGTAATATCTGAAGAACTAGATATACCATATATGAGGCCACCATTGTCGAAAGAACTGTGGTACAGCAAAGAAGTGCGGCCTATTACTAATCAAACAAATGGTCCTGAAACGATAACATTTAAACAATGGAACGGAACACAAAGAAGGTGAGTATTTACTTAATTCTTTTTGTTTAATTTATCAATATGTCTTTAAAGCAAGATAATAAAGTAAGGCATACGTTGCTCATTGATCTGTAAGAATTTTTTTTTTTTTTTTTTGAAGTTATAAAATAGAATATTGCTTATTAATTTCCATTAATTGTTTGTAGCCAAACTAACCTAGTTTTTTATTTAACAGTTTGTTTTATGAACCTAACGAGTTTTATACTGAAATTGAGGACTTAATGGGACGAGAAAAGGGTGGTGTAGCAATCGCGAGAGGATGGAAAGTCAGTAAAATCGATGTCATAAAGAAAATTGCTACTTTAGATAATGGCCATGAAATTAAGTACGATAAGTGCCTAATAGCAACTGGTAAGATTTAAATGTGTAAAGAAGTTGCAATTTAAGACCTTGTATTTCCCTCAATTTTAATGGAATACTGAGATTAAATCATGGTTTATAGGTTCGGTGCCTAAGAATCTACCAGTGTTCGAATCGGCAGACGACGAAGTGAAAGAGAAAGTCATTCCCTTTAGAACAAAAGAAGATTTTCTCAAATTGGAGCATCGATTGAAATGCGAAAATATAAGAAATCTTGTTATTGTTGGTGGTGGATTTTTAGGATCTGAATTAGCTTGCTCCTTAATACGAAATGGTAAGTTTTGAAAATATATGGAATTTTCTGTTGATTACTTTTCAGCCCAATACAGAGTTTTGTTGTTATAGTTAGCAAACTGGGTAGAAAGGATCTAACTATTACGCAATTATATAAAGAAAAGTTCGTTATGGCACAAATTCTTCCGGAGTACCTTAGTGAATGGACTACGAAAAAAGTTGAAGATGAAGGTGTTAGTTTAATATCCAATGCAGAAGTAACGGATTTAAAAATGAAAAATGGACAACTTCAACTTCTACTTACTAATGGTGATACTGTAAGTTTTATTCTGAATTAAATAAAATAAGATATTTTAATTTATAAACACTATACTTTTATATCATTTTTGTAATTTTAAGAAATTAAGATGAAAATAAGTATAAACATAAAAACGACAATTATATTATTCATTGAATTGATAAAGTATTTAATGTAATAACATTATGCTTATTTATAGCTTGATGCAGATCAAGTTGTGGTTGCTGTTGGTGCGGATGCAAACACAGAGCTGGCTTCTGCGTCAGAATTGGAGGTAGACCCGGAAGTAGGTGGATTTATTGTCAATGCAGAATTGGAGGCGAGAAGCAATTTGTGGATAGCAGGAGATGCAGCTTGTTTCTATGATGTCAGACTTGGCCGAAGAAGAATAGAACATCACGATCATGCCGTTATCTCTGGTAGATTGGCAGGTGAAAATATGACAGGTGCTAAAAAACCATACTTACATCAATCCATGTTCTGGTCCGATTTGGGCGAAGACGTTGGCTATGAAGCAATTGGTATCGTCGACTCTACATTGCCAACAGTGGGAGTTTTCGCTAAATCGACAGATAAAGATACTCCACTCGCTGCAGTAACAGCGACCGATGAGTATCAGAGATCGGCGGGTGAAGAGGTTCGAATAAATCACATTTTTTATAAATTTATTTATAAATGGCATGGGTCTTTAGAACTAACCGTGTCATTATAAACCAACTAAACTTTTATAATGTAAAAGTGAATAGATGAATATGGGTTTAAATTTACAGATCTCGAGTAAACAAGCAACGTTAAAGACTGCTTTAGTATCACAAAATAAGGAGGATTGTCGTTCTTCGGCAATGAAGGATGATGAAAATAAGGATGATTTTGGAAAAGGTGTCATATTTTACTTACACAATGATATTGTCGTTGGAGTTCTTCTCTGGAATATCTTCAACCAAATGTCTACTGCTCGACAGGTGAGATTTTGCTCTGATAATATTCAAATATTTATTGCATAAATGTAAGGTGACTTATGAAAATCATAAATGCTGTTTTTTAAGGTTCTTGCAAGAGGAACACATTACGACGAATTAAATGAAGTGGCAAAACTATTTAGCATTCATGAGGACTGACAGCGCTAAATTCATTGGCAAGAGAAACACGTACTATTATTCCTTCTTAACAATACATTCGTATCATTGTTTTGTACATATCCGTTTTGAGGGCCAGGACAGTGTTTTTTTATATCTTGCAATATAGGCGCCTGGCAGTAACATGTAACTCATCGACGATGATAATTACAATTTCCAACGTAGTTACTAATATGACCGATATGAAAGTTTTAATTCGGTCTTTGGTAACAATTTTATGCATTCATTTCGTTGGTCTGTGGCACAATCAAAGTAATATCAAAACCATCGCACGAAAAATGTAAACCATTGTATGAAATGCAACGTAGTAATTGTCTGAAGGATTTAGGCGCTCGTTACAGGTCCAAGATACCACATAGTAAATTATACAACTGCGTTAAGTAATAGAATAATGTATTATAGACATTTATTTTTTATGTAAATGTAAATGCATTTATCGAACAGTTGATACAGAGTTTCATGTTTATTACTATACATGCATACTGGCACCGAGATCGCGAATTGGCCATCCTGCACTGCAACGGCGTCACTCGGGGTTGGTTAATTACGTTAGCTACAGCTGTACAAAGTCGATGGGTCGGTTTAATTTATAAAAGCTAATGAAAAATACTAGTGGTACACTCGATATTATTTAGCTTATCTCTCGCGTAACTGGCGCTACGATTCTTCCGCTGAATTGAGCTTCCTTTGAGTCAGAGGAGGCAGGAGCTTGCCGCCGAATCGTTTTCCGAGACGATCCATGAATCCAATTTGACTGTGACATCGAAAATCCTCCAGAACCTGAAATGTCATTCCATTCGTATTGTTTTGATTTTTTTATAGAAAGTTTCTTAAAATTCTTTACGAAATAATTTTCATTACCATGGATTCGGGCCACATCTTGCCTTTAGTAACTTGTTCTATTAGGTCATTTTGGCAGTGATTCAACAACGACGTACAGTAATACAAAATATAATCAGGCGAATGCAGAATACAAATGGCAATGTAATGAACGATTTCACTCCAAGGAAGAATTCCCCAAAAGCACTGTGAAATGAGCCTGTCACAAATCATCCACCAGTTGATTCCACATTGACTCTACGATAGAATTCACATATATGTAGTTGAAAAACTTGTTGATAGGTGTAATAATTAGTATATCAGGGTGGCTGCACCATGCTTGCGCGCCTATTCGACGCGGGTACTTTTCCCCTAATGTCTTGAGACTTGGACAGCATCGGATACACATATTGTATCCGTGGTTCAGCCACCCAAGTACGCTGTAAGTTTTTCAAAAATGAATGAAACCAACCTTTAAAGCGACTTTGACAGTTGGAAATTCATGAGTAATGATGCCCTCGAGAAGGTGAGCGAAAACTATCCGCGTATCCGCTTCTTCGTTATTGCTTTCATCGACAACTCGGGCTAGTGCAGGCCATATGAACATAGCAGATGGGAAACGGACGAACTGCGATACGAATAATTTCGATCTAAAACATAGTATATAAACAAGGTAATGATTTGCTTGCTTTCCTTTTTGAATTAAAGTGATATATATGTATATATATGTAATTGATATTATATAATCTGAAATTTATATTTATGGAGTTACGAAAAAATAATTGGTAATTTTTTTCTACTGGATATTTAATTACGTCATTCCTAATTTTTCTCTTATTAAAAGATTAAATAAATCATTAAAGGCCAATGATGAAGAACAGCTCGAGAGTCAGTAACAAATTGTTATCAAGACTATGACAACGAAGTTTTCAACCTGAGGCCTGTCAATGATGATTTTTGGTTAGCTTGAGTCATTAAATCGACTAGTAGACTTATTATTTTTATGAAAGTTTTTCAAAAAAACATTTGAGAAGCATTCGTTGAACATAAGTCCTTATCGATTACATTAATGATTCGCAGCCATCTGAGACGAATTATAATGATATCATTAAGAAACCGTATTAAGCTGAATTGCAAAATTTCTTGAAAAATGATCATACTTTTAATTTTTTGATAAATTCAATATTTGGTAGAAACTTAAAAATTCATGCTGTGCAAATACATTCATTATTACACATAGTCTTCATTTGGTTTATTAGTATTGATTGTAGCTTGCTTATAATAGAAAACTATAGTGATACTATGGTATCCTAAAGTATTATCACAAATTATCCTCACTTTTCCAAATCCCCATTGCATATGAGGAAGACAGTCGAGAGAAACCAGTCGAAGCCTTCGAAATTGGAAGATTTTTTATAATTAATGAATTCATGAGCCGATCGAATAAATGTTTTCAAGTTTTCCTTGGCTTGTTCATTCTTCTCGTCTACAAGTTGCCGATTTCGTTCGGCATAATGTAGAACCAACTCAATGCCGTGCATGTCCTCCGGTTGCCAATAGTCGCGATTTTGACGCGATTTCGTTTCCCATTTGAAACGGTCGACCCAGTCTACTGTAGGAATTGCCTTCTGCATTTGGTCCAATAAATCCGATAGTACCGAATTCTGAAAAGTTAATTCGATTGTTGTAGAGATTTTGAAAAAGGCGAAATCTGTGAAACTCTCATGTATATACTAGCTTTAAGAAAGAATACAATTCACAATAAGCAACAAAAAGTATGACTATTGTGGCAAAACGAAAATGGATTGAAATTGGTATAGAGATGGATTCAACGGAATAGAAATTAATTTATGAAAATGCTTTCATTAGCACTTCGTTAATCGAAAATAATGGAGTACCGTTTTTTATAAGGATGTTAATTTAAAGAAAATTCATGTTGATAATTGAATTAGCGATTTAAAAGTAAACAATTCATTATACGGGATGTCAGTCAGTATAGTTGCCTTCACCGTTTTAATTTAATTTTTTTAATCACAAAGTTTTAAGAATAGCAAACATCCCAGTAAACGAAAACGTATTGAAAATTAAAAATACGAATTGGAATGAATTCATGTACGCATTAATTCGTAATGCATTTTAATTCATTTTAATTCGTTTTAATTCGTATTTTTAACTTTCAATACGTTTCCGTTTACAGGGGTACATTATAAATGAAAATAAAAGGCATTCGGGCACCTATATTTTATATATAGCGCTATGCAAAAAAATTATTCAAACAAAAGTTGCTCGAGACAATGGGGCTCATCTTTCGGCATTATTGGTTTTGACCTTGTTCATTTTCAAGGTTATTTCAAGGTCAGAGTGTTTTTTTTTTTTTTAATTGGAACCCCTATTTTTAGGACCGACAATCGATAGAGCGGGAAATTTTATATCTGAAACGATAGTTATAACTTAGTGATTTTTAGAAAGTTAAATAAAGGTAACAAAAGGGTTTTCCTTAAAAAAAAAAATAACTCTAACCTTCAGATAACCTTGAAAATTAACTTCAAGGTCAAGATGCTGAAGGTCGTTGGCCTCCAAGCCTTACTTTATTTATTCGCCCATAAATCCTGAACAATTCGAAGAAAACTGCTTCTGGACAATTTTTTAACATTTGACCTTTATTTGACCTTCTGAAAGTCACATTCTTCGCCAATTAAAAATTATCGAACGTAAAATTTCCCGTTCTTTTCGAATCCGGTGTAAAAAATTACTTTTACCTCCAAATAACCTTAAAAATTAACAAGGTCAAAACCAATAATGACAAAAAATGGGCCCCATTATCCTGAATAATTTTTGTTGAAACATTTTTTTTTATATATAGCGCTTACTTTTTGAGATATTCGGGTGGATCGATTAAAATGACCTACCATTATATATATATAATGTGATGTGAGTTTTAAAATAATTAAAATAACGGATCCAATATTTCGGACTAAATTATTAAAAATTAATTGTATTCACTTGAAGCTTCTTCCCTAAATATCTCGGGATTCTATACTTTGGACCCAGTAAACGAAAAGCGATTCAAAAGGATTAACTAAATTTCCTGTGAATTCGCGCTTTTAATCCACGACAATGAATTGGAAATGATTCAGTTTTGGCGATATTATTTTTGGATTCGCAGAGATTAAAAAAATCAAAAGCGCGAACTTAATTTTGTCACAACGAATCCGTCTCCAATCCTTTTTCGTTTTCAAGGGAGTCACATTACGAATTTAAACTTAGTTTTTCGAAATTCAAAATGGCGGATTCAATAAAGTAGAGGACAAATTTTGTACACGATCCTTTTACCAAATTTTCAAAACAAAATTTTTATTGAAAAAACTAGCTTACGAAAAATTGTGAAAAGTATATTTTATTGATTTATATGAGGTAGAAAAAATTTCGGAGCGACGGCTGTATATTTAAAAAAATGGATTTTTTTCTAAAGAATAAATATGGGATTTTTCACGTTAATCGTTTATAACATATATGAATTAATAAATTATTGCAATTTCCCACCGAATTCTAATAACCCAGTCTTTCAAGAGTCTAAAATACTCAATATATATAACACAATATGTATATGTGTGTGTGTGTGTGTGTGTGTGTAAATGCGTATAAAATGCAAAACCAAATCTAGCATATGAAAATAATAACGAGACAGAACTAAAAACATAAAAATAGTAATACATACATTATAATCGAATAATTAATTTTTCATACGTATTGTTATTCAACAATTTGCTGAAGTATTTGCAATTTTATGAATGAAAAAATTGCTTATTGTCGACTATAGTACAAATTGTAAGCAAATAAAAGGACAAAAAAGAGAACGAAATGGGGATTACTAATTAATAACTTTGTCTTAAACAAATTAATAAATAACAATAATAATAATAATGTCTTTTTACCTTCATTGGATTTCCAGAAGCTTTATGCGCTTTGCGAGCCTGTGAGACCCAACTGCTGTCTTTCAAACCCGGTTTGTTATCCTCTAAAAACCTCGACAATTCCGAACAAGAAGCAGAGCGAGGCCTGAATTCATCGTCGAGTCCTATTGGTGGCGGATATTCGGAAAATAACTGGACGTCTTCTACATTTGTAGGCAGTAAGTTCTGCTTGTGTCTGACATAGTATGATTCCATTAAAATTTTGTGCCGAATTAAACTGCTCTCGTCAAGAATGTATGCAGTTTGTAACTCGTCGTTTTCGTCGCATTGATATTTCGAACAGTTTTGGAGCTTCAGTAACTCATTCTATAGAAAAGATAATTTATAACTGTTATCAATTGGTATAATTTTATATAAAAATTGCGTTTACAGAAATAATCAATATTTTTATTGATTTTTTGAACTACTAGTACAAGAGGTTAAGATTAAAATCAGGTCAATTAAGTTATTAAGTTAAGACGGCAAGCAGAAAAGAAATAACGCAGTTTACGTCTTGGCGAAAATACGTGAGTAAGTGAGATGCAATAAAGATGTAACCTACTCCTTTTAATGATGCTGAAACTATATAGTTATAGCAAGGGTTCTATTTCATATTTCCTTGAAAATTACACGTTTCAATGTAAAATCAACCCAAAATATTATGAATGTAAAACAGTTGGTGGAGAATCAATCGATTGATTCTCCACCAATTATTTAATACCACCGAGTGATAAATTCAATATACTATTATTATTATGAATGTAAAACCTAATGGAATCATTAAAATGAAGCGAATCTTTTTTTTTTAAATAATTTTAATTGGCTGATACGATTCGGCGTCAAGTCTCCTAAAATATTCTGACACTAAAATATATGGCAAGTATTTTAAAAATTAAAAAAGAAAATGTTTCATTTTTCTCCCTTTTTGTATAAATTTTGTTGGAATTTAAAGTGTCGAGGCCGTTTTTATCCAAATAAAAAGGAAATGTCTGTTAATGACATTTTAAACTTATTTTCTTGTAGATATAATCCGAATGTTCTTTTTTCAATGTATTCATGTAAAAGTGCGAAATATAATAATAATTTTTTTTTTGCTTTGAAACCGTTTGTGTTTCTTTAATTCTAGCAATACAATTTTTCACCATCGCTGCATGATAATAACTGCGATGAAAAAAGGCCAAGTAATTTAAATAAAGATTGCTATCGTCGCACCGTTTTAAATAAGTTCCTTTCTTAAGAAACTGCAAAGTACAGCAATTAAAGAAATCGTTCAGTTTTTCTTTTCAGTTATATATAACAAGAGCTTAAACTCTCGTTTCGAAAGTAAACCAAAGCAAGGCGTATGATTTTTAATTTATCAATGTTGAGGTTTTTTTAAATAAAAATTTCCTATGTTATTTCGGAGCAAAAATGCGTTTGTACAATGATTAAAATGATGAAAAAGGAATAAGGGAAAAATTAAAGTTCACATTCATATATCCATTCATCTTTGTCAATTATTAGTACAGAAAAGTTTCTTGAAAATCAAATATTTGTTAAAAAATTATTTTTGTTGCACCTTTTGCTTTATTTTTTATTTGATATTTTTTTGTACGTGGATTCTTAAGAAAACATTTTTTTTTTAATTTGTATTCACAGACATCTATTACAATGGCTAAAACAGATAGCGGAAACGAAATTTTTAAAGATAATATTTTTTTCAAAAAACCTTACATCCGTTCTATAAGAAGGACAAATGAGAGTCTTTTCAGTTCCGAAATTACGGATAAGAAAATTTCAATTTTAACAATCACAAAGTTATCTATATATAAAATGATACTTCATAGTAAACATTCAATGAAATGAAGCTCGACTTTATCCGCGGTTCAGAAACATCGAGTTTTCATCAATAGTCTTAATCGATGGCTAAATTATTCAAAAATTTTTTATATTTCCAAAACTTTATATAACGCGTGTTTTTTCAAAATATCATTTTTTGATTTCGTGTACACGGTTGACAAAAATTCTAGTGTACCGATTTTATAACGATTGTTTTTATAGATATGTAATTAAATTCTCTATTATAGATGACGGTGATTGGTTTTTGAAAAACATTTTTTTACATTTTTTTCGTATTTTGAAGTCAATTGTTTTAGGGGAAAATTGCACTTTGAATTTGAAATCGTGTAAAAACATGAAATAACTTTATTTTATTTTTATTTCAATTACTGGACGTCAGCTATAAGTTATATAGAGTATATCAAAAACTTTTCTTTTTGCTTCAGATAAAAATTAAGAACGTTACAGTGTAAGAATTATTTTCATTTTTAATTACACTTTACTCTTGAATTGTGCATTCAATTGTGATAAAAATTTCAAAGAGTTTCGAATTATTGTCCATGAGAAAACAATTCGCTAAAATCATGTGTATTTCCACCATGTAAAAATGACGTTCCTTCCTTAAGCTATATCTACATAGAAATTAATTCCATCGAAATTGAAACAATACAAATGATTGATTAATAATAATCGAAGTAATATACCATATTGTCAATCAATAACTCTTCTTAATCAAATTTTATAATATCAGAGTTATTGATTTCCTAAAGAATAATATATGTTGGAAACAATAAAATTACCGTAAAATCAAATAAGCTCATCGAGTAGATGTAAACGTCCAAATTCCAAATCATCTCGTTCAGTGCCAGTAATGCTAAATGATGGTACGGGGAGTCGATGTCTGTGCAGAGTTGAAGCAAACCATGCAGATTTTTTGGATAATCGTCTTCCTCATCGATCTTTTCATTACCAGTGGTCATAAAAGCCGAGAAACCTGTTTTAATATAATATACATTAAGTAATTTAATTTAATTATTTTCTATAAGATCATCTGATGATATTTTGCAAATCCGAAATTTTGATTAAAATCCTCTTTTACAGCAAATTAATTGTGCATAATTCAAAGCTGCATATTTGTCATTATAATCGGGATAAATATACTATACTATATAAACATTTATTGATGCAAGTCCAGAAGATTCCGGATCCGATGTGATAATTTCGATTGTCGTGATCACGATTAAAAATTCTGAATGATTTACAAGCACAAAGAAAAAACGAAAATAAAATAAAAGTAATGCTTACAGGTTGTATTGATCGATAAAACGGCGAGCACGTGTAAAAAAGTCTCAACGTTTGGGCTCGACCAAGGATCATGGAACTCTTCAGGGTTCTGCAAAGTGGCACAAAGTTCACTGATCAGCGTCGACAGAACATGTGGGGCTAGAGCCGACAAAACATCAAACCCGCACATCAAATGAGCAGCATTCGAGATGAAGCCAACAATATCGTAGGAACTCCAGGAAGATCGCAGCGGTGTGATCGATCCTCGGATCAACTCCTCGAACACCATCGGTTCGTGCGTCAACAATTGAAGTGCCGGAGGGACAGAAGCTATCATTAACAACATATCTTTGGCAGCTCTGCAATCAAAAGAATAGGTTCTTAACTATAATGTGTACAGTGTCGGAAAAAATACTTTCATTTCGGAGGTCTATAGTAGCAGTGTATCAATCTCAACGGGGTTCTTGTTCAATAATTTTTAATAAGGTTAGTGAACTCTATGGTATATTATAATATACTTGTTAAATTTTATCAACCTGATGAAGAGAGACCTTTTTAAACAACTATACTCGTCGACTAATTGCGTTTGAGATTATTATTCGATATTTTTCATTAAATAATAAGTTATCGCAGTTCTCATCCAATATGACTCCTCATTTGTAAAAATCGAAAAGGAACTCGGAAAATATAAAGGAGCTGCTTCTTTGTATATTTGGCACCTGAATGCAGTTGCGTTATTAAAATTTCACCCAAACCAAGAAGTTCAATATCCACAATACGCTAACTTGTCGACAAAATTTTGTTTAGATATAGATACCATGGCAGAAAATTTAACGAGGCCTTGCCATGGCCACTGCTCCAGAAGCATGGCGCTCTCAAGCCACGTTAACTTTTCGACCAAGGATAAGTAGGTCAATATAGACGCTCAAAAAGATAATAGGTAGCACATTGTATCACTTCCCAATAAAAAAAAAGATTGACAGGTGAAAACTTGGATTAAAAAGGATTAAAAATGATTAAAAATGGATTCATTTCTTCTACAACGAATACTTCTGAATTCTTCTTAATCCAAGTTTTGATGTTTTAATCTTTTTTTTTTTTACTGTGTTGTATCATCTGCAAATGTTACAGCAAAAATATTTTATTTCCTTTATCAAATTTAAAACAAACCTTTGAACAAAAATTACGATAATTATCAGCTCTGAATGATCGTATTTGAAAGAGCTCATTTTACCTGAAAGGTCGTAAAAAATATGAAATGTATTATAGAGTAATCTGTAACGCAGATGTAACGGAACAGTGGTTACATATATTAGAAAAATGTTGTATTCTTGCTTTTTAAGCAAAAAATTACTTATTGGTGAACAAAAACTACTCGAGAAAAGGTACATATATGCAAAGATTTCGATTTTATAATATATCTTATTAAGAAAGTTATGAAAAAAATTAAACTATTTCTTTTTTTTTCTGTTTGAAAAAAAAAAAGTTAAATTTCAAGCCTCGATATACCCTGGGTCGGTTTAAAATTGAGATAAAGAGTTGATTTGTGCTAAAGTTTTTGTATTTTTT
The DNA here is from genome assembly GCA_030522945.1 of Trichopria nigra. Classification (NCBI taxonomy): domain Eukaryota; kingdom Metazoa; phylum Arthropoda; class Insecta; order Hymenoptera; family Diapriidae; genus Trichopria; species Trichopria nigra. Next base: position 17,462 of record JAPYZR010000154.1, on the reverse strand, counting down.
TAACAAAGTTATAGGGTTAGGAATTCGAAATTCTCTGAAGAGAAATGGTATACTGGACATATATGGAAATTTTTGGAGTAAAGAAAAACTCGAACAAAATAGTTTCTGGAACTTATAATGAAAATATATCGACACCCGCAGTACGAAAAAATACTACAGCACACGCGAAAATACCATAAGAAATTATTCGAAAACTATGTGAAAACAATAATATTTGTATGGTTTCCTTTAGTTTTTTTACCCGCCCTATATAGTGTATATTTTCACGGGAAGACTGATTATTAAGTCCCCTTTTCAGTGGAACCGTTAGACGTACAATAGACCCCATTTTTTACATGTAATTCGCACGTATAGAACAAAATTCTAAAATCGAATACGAATTTGTATTTTTATTATTTTATGTAAAATATTTTATTCGATAAAAATATTTGAACTCAATTACATTCATGTAAATTATAAAGAAAATAAAAAATATTATAAGAATATTCTAAATTTTTCAATCACTATGTACTATCGCTTGTATAATAGATTGATTGCAATTCAAATTGCGTTTATGAGTTTATGAAAAGGAAAATTGGAATTGTACTAATTAATCTTATATAAATGTTCATTGTGCATAATGAAACGTAAACTCAGGTTGAAATAAAACCAAATCTCGGAAAATATCATCATCATAATTATATATGTATAACTAATTTATCCAATCTAGCATCGGAGTTCTTTCATAAAACAATGTTTATTTGCGAGATTTTGTTGAAGTGATATCAGCATATATATTTGTAATGTTGATAAATAGACAAGGTCTAGGACATTATTAAAAATTTTACTGATATCATCGATAATAACGTGGTGGTTCTTGCTGAATGAAATTATGCATTATTATTTACGTTTTTACTCGCAATAAACATTAAAAAAAATATACACATACTACATAATTAAGTCATATGTATTTATAGATACACACACATATATTCAATGATTTAAGTAAATAAACACTATAAATATAATTTTTAAAATTAATTTATTGTTTGAAAAGACTTTTCTTTGTTGATGTACAGAAAATAATATTAACATGAATATAATACTCCCTTAACGAATTTTTGTCGTCTAGGTATTAGTTTCTAATTCAACATGAATAAAAAAGTAACATCTTAATTTGGTCCCGTTTCTGTAAATTTGAATGTTAGAACATTTTTCTTTTAATATTACTGTCTTAATATGTTGGAAAGATTGACTATTATGCACTGCGTATATTCTAATAAAAAATGGATTTATAAAGTAATATAAATTTCAACCCATATTTATACATGAAAAGGGCGTAAAGGAATCACAAGTCTGCCTATATGAGAGGAAAAAAAGTTTACACGATCAATGACAAAAAAAAAAAAAAAGAAAAAAAAGAAAAATTACAAAGATCATGTGTTGTAAACAAAATAAGAATAAATAAACTAATATAAAATAAAAAAAAAAATTCGAGAATATCGAATAATTGTTTTCTTGAAATGAGGATGATTTTTAGCAATCGTCACCTTCAAAATGTAATAGGTTTCTGCTCTATTAGTGCCTATATTTAAGAAAACATATTTTTTTTTGTTAAACGATTAAAGTTAAAGAGAATAAATAATAAATAAATAATGTAATAATTAACAGAACATTTATGTGCTCCGAATAAGGAAGAACTCGTATTGGGGTCTGAATACGTGCGGTCTGACCAAGCACGACCGTTTTCACTGGCCAAATATAAATGGCTCGATACATTTACATAACAACTGCGCAATTACGCTCACATACTCTGCAATTTTTTCATTATATTACAATTTACAAGCAAATCAACATCCTAAACTATGGTAAACAATCACAACATTTTAAATCATTTTTAAGTTTGTACGTAATATTTTACAATCCATATCATTCAAGCAAAATATTAATATATATTAAATCACACACACACACACACACACACACTTTAAGATTGAAAATGTTATTACCGGGAGAAAAGACTCTTCCGTCTGAAAAAAAAAAATTAAAATTGGCAACATTCATTTATTTCATGTCTATTATAAACATAGTTAAAAAATATGTTGATAACGGAATTTTAATTATTAAGAAATGGGATATAAATAAAAACGATAATTTTTTAAAACGAATTAATATATTTTTTGTTGGACATTGAAATTTGAAATTTTATTTAGAGAAGTTTTCAGGAATTCAATATAATGCACGTATATTTTCTTGACCCTTTTAATAATTAATAAGAATGTGTACATTTCTTGGTGACGTTTTAGGATCTTTGACATTTAATAAACCATATTCAACGTTTCGGTTATTTTTATGGTTCTCTTCAGAATTTATTTTCTAAAATGACCAAAAATAATCTTCCTTTTTGTAATTTTTTTTGTGAAATTTATTTGTACGTTATTGTTATAATAAGTTGATCTCTTTAAGTAAATTTTATTAAGTAGATCAATAAGGGGTACATTTTCACTCATAAAAATAAATAAGATTACGTTAAAAAATATTTGTCATTCATCAATTATATTCCTTAATGCTATCAATAATGAAGCAGCAATAGATACAAGTGAATATATCAAGTCCTTTTGAAAAGAAGTTAAAAAACAGCTGATTTTAATTGACAACATCATATGTTTATATATATATATATATTTTTTTATATAAAATGTAGAATGTCAAATTTTCTGGTACCTTTTACCTCTTCGACATGTTTATAAATTAAATTAATACAAGTTAATAATTGTATGATTGATTTATGCTGAATAAACTGTATTAGATTTTTGAGGAGAAGAAAAATATTTTTTATAATATGATCTTTATAGAAAAGCAATATGTATGAGGCATAATGATTTTCATTACCCCAAAAAGTGGTAGTTATTTTAATAATATATATAGTTTCGAAAAAAAAAAAATATTAATTGTATAGTCTTCATTATTTTTTAATTTAATTTTCATGTTCAAAAACAGTAAATAACACAATATTCTTAAATTGCATTTTAGGAAGAATAATAATCAGAAACTAATGCAGTTCAATAATAAATTACTGTATATTTTACATTGAATTTCAAATGCATGTTCTACTAAGCATAATAAATAGACAGTAAGTTAAAACATTTAAAAAACAATATTGAAAATGATTAGGTTATAAACCGTCATATATAGTGAAGGTCATGTGGGTCATATGCATTTGACATTTCAGTTTATTATATTTTCATTATCATTTGTACAGTTTTAAAACATTTTACGATGTCAATTAGTTGCCTGACCTACAGTGGAGGTCGAATTAATACAAAATTTTATTTTCTTAAATATAGTAAATTATATATGTTTCTCTTGTGCAATAAGGAATAATATTTTATATTCATTTATTCTGTTGGTCTAATGGAAGTTGTAAAAGTGATACTTACTTGTCAAGACTCTGCGTCTTGCTTTCGTTTTCTACATAGTACTTATCCATTTTTGTATACAGATATGTCAACGATGGATAAAATATTTTCTCCATGGTTTCTTGAACAATGTCAAAAACTCTATATTCCTGGAATTTGTTTCCAATAAAACTAAACAATTCGGTGATATGATCAATATCCATCACAGAAAGAGGTTGCCTCATAAGACTTGAAGCATATTTTAATATAGTTACAACAGGATAATTCGATGACTTGTGTCGCAAACTAGCTGAGCCTGCTCGGTAGTCTGTTATTAAAAAGCTCGGGCCTTCTTGAGTATTGAGCATGTGGTTTAAAATATCCAGAGTATGTGGCCACATTTTCATTTCTGCTCCAGGTTGCATAAGCGGCCTTAACGCCGCATTTGGAAACCTAGCATCGTACAAAATTATTGGTTTAAACATTATAATTTTCAATGCACTCCGAAATACTTCGTATACACCTTTGGAGACATCTGAAGAAGCCAAAATGTTCAGCGAACTTAATAAAGCCATCATGAAGTCTGGAAGGGAAAAGGATTCTTCAGATTGTGATTCGCTTAAAAAAGTCCGACCTGTCGCGTAGCTGCTCAATTGAGACAGCAAATGTAAAGCGTGAAAAAATGTTGTTGTTTCTACACTCTCGCCGGATATAAAAACTTCCATTGGTTCGTCACATATTGATACCGACAATGTGGTTAGTGGCTCTGCTAAGCCTTTTTTAACACAACCAATAATACTTTGCATAAAAGTTGGCAATTTACCGAACACAGAGCACAATATTTTCCTCGTGGCTAAATTGTGCATCCACTTTTTAGTCCAACCAGCCTGTGGTTCAAGTATAGAAAGTATATTTAAAGTATCTAAAGTTCTAGCTTGTACACCATTTGCAACTGGTTTAGGACACAAAAACGTCACGAAACTCTCGATTAATTCCTCTATCGATTTATCTGGAACCCTCATTCCTTTCAAAACTTCCCCTTGATGATCGATGGTCACTTTCAAAATCCTAATGAGTCGTTCGTGAAGAAAAATTTTGAAATTTATACCGCTTAATAATGTTGGTAGTGTGTCAAGTAATTTCTTCGACTGATACTGTTCGTCAAAAGCAGTTAATAAATTCATAAAGGTATCTTGGTATTCGGGTAGGTCTAGAAGCTTGGTATGAGCTGCTAAACTAGCTTCAAAAACTGATCTGCTGCTATCTGTCAATCCATCTCTTAAAACTTTGAGCACATCATTCCACTCCGCACTGCCCGTAAGGCTAGTTAAGTCGTCAGTAACTAAATCCTCGTATCCAGCAAGTCGAACGTGGTCTGGCTTGTCTCTGGACAGTTGTTCGATAACGTGTCGTAAGTCGCCCGAGGCACTTTTAAAAATTGACCATTCGTCACCGGACAAGTCGCTGCCGTAATCGAGTGATACGGTCTGAGGTTGAGATGTCGAAGGCTCCGGATCGTCTTCGATCAACACTTCGCTCACCGAATCCGCCAAATCCGTTACCTCCGTTGAATGCACAGTGTCCGGCGCAATGTCGAACTGATCCTCGTCCTCGTCGAAGCTCAAGTCGGTGACACTCGGGAACTCTTCCTTGAAACGTTTCTTCGTCCATTTTCGAAGATCGGAGGAAGAGCTGTTCATTCCGCCGACGTGAACGTAAACGTGACTTTTTGTTGCGATAATTAACGGCCCATACTTCACATGGTCTCGTCATGTCAGTCCGCGAGTTGTTTGTAGTAGGTTGCCATGGCGATCGAAGAGGACAGAGGCGGGAAAATAATGGGTGGAGTTTTCACGGAAAAGGCAACTCGATCGATGTGATAAATTTCCTTTTATACAAGTTGTACACAATATATAAACAAAGCTTAAAATATCGTCCAACCTCACGGTCGTATCACAATATAGCTTGTGAGATATCGATCTCTTTAATCTCCGAAATAAAGCGACTTTAACGCCGGAAAAAGTGTATAATTTTCATGCAAATATATCTCATTAAAAATATCGTAGAGATTTCACAATTGTATAAATATGTACACATTTTTACAGAACGCGATCTTATCACTTCGCGACGTTATCACTACTGCATGAAAAAATTAAGAATAATGAACAATTATATTGTTTTACAATTAAACACTTTTCGCAAAAATGTATAAACTCGTATGTGAAACTGTGTTATCTTTTTTAAAAATCAAATTTTAAATTATCGTTCACAATTTTTCATAAAAAATACTTAAAAAATTTTGTAGAAATTCAAACATACAATTTTTTTTTCAAGTTTAAAATCAAACGCATTTTTAAATTGTCAATCGTCAATCCGTCAAATCCTAGTCGAGTATTGAAATATTATTCTATAAAAAATCACTTGCTTTAAATTAACGCGTAGGTACTAGGACGTTTGGCGATCTCGAACGTAACGCGTAGATTCCACCTTCTAGCGAGCAAACTCCAATCACATTGCACGTAATGAGGAAGTCTGCAAACTGTAAATTGGTTTATGTTAGTTATGTCATTTTTTTCTGTTTTCTTCTAAAATCAAATAAAAAAAAAATAAAAATAAAAAATAAAAAAATTAATTATAAAAAAATAATGATAAAAATAGGTTTTTCTTCTTTATTGCGGAATGTTTCGAAATCGTCGCGATTTAATACTCACCAAAGCATTATTTTGATCGCTAGGCCCTATGATGACGACAATGCCGTCTTTGTTTTCTGCAAGAAACTTTGCTTGCGGGCCGAGAGTATCGATTTGAGTATGTGACAGCTGAACGCTCGTAAACGGAATGTTAATACTTCCAGAAATGGCACCTCTTTCAAATCTGGAACAAGAAAGCGGTACGTCTGTAAGAAATTGAATTTTTTGCACAAATCTTGACAGTAATTATGTACCTCGAAATAATTTTTAAATACGTTTATTAATGAAAATGAAAATTTTAAAAGAAATTACATATGATCATCAATTAAAACAATTCGCGGATTTTTCAAACAAATTTTTTCATTTCTCGATTGATACTTACTGTATATTATTTCGAGTATCGACGACAATTAGTTTGTCAGGAGTATTATCTAGTTGAATCAAAAAGTCATCAACGCTGATTCGTGGCATTTTTTCAGTTCCTGGTTCCGGTTCGGACCAATTTGTTCCCTAAAAATAAATCTTAATCGTGAATATATTCGGCACGAGACTTGAGTGCGATATACATGTATGTACAAAATACCAAAGCAGTGTGGAATGTTGCGTTATTGAAATGCAAATTTCACGTACGCACCTTTGATTGGTTGTATTGATGTTTCCTATATGTTATGCTTGAGGGGGTTTTTTGATAAGTTGACATCGAATCTTTCACGCAAAGTTCTATGTCAATTTCCGGCAGATCGGAGAATAATAGTATACACTCGTTGAATCCAGACGTGAGAAGCGAATCTCTCAGTTGCCGAAGAATAGCCAATCCGACGAATAGCGGAAACGAAGAGTCGCCCAATAGCAACTTGTCCCACAAGTGCAAAATTTTGTGAAGCGGAAACACGTCTGCGTGAAAAAGTATAACAAATATTTAAGTGTAAGTTTATATTATTTTTTTTTTTTTATTTTAGCCGAATAAAATAAGTACTAAAACCTGTACACGATATTTTCTACATTTACGAAAAGTGTGAGAATAGTAAAAGTGCTATATTTTGTGCACACAAAAAAATTGTTTATACCATAAACATTAAAAAAAATCACTTTTAAAAATATAAAAGACGATACCGTCATTATAAATCCATCATTTACCAAGCACTCGAAAATACGATATAAAATAAAGCGGAAAACTTACGTGAGAACATTGTGAGGAACCAAGGAATCGCAAACAATTCCGGAACAAAGTTAATCGATCGAAGATGGTTTGCAAGTTGCGGATCGTGAAAGGCAATTATTTGAGAGAACTTGATCAAGTACTCTTGAATAACGGCTGAGTTATCTTTCAGGAAAAACTTATGAAGATACTTCGGTATAAAAGCGGAAAGGCAGGCGAATGCTCGAGCTGAAAGCATCAAATAAAGATAATAAGAAATAAAGTGAATAATGAAATGTAAAATGAATAATATTTATTTTTATTAATTGATAATAAGTGTAATAATAATAATTGAAAATAAGAAGAATAATATAATATAATAAAATTATATTATATGTGTGAAATAACTACTAATCAAAATGTTAAATTTTAATTTAACCTTCAGTCAAAAGATGGCGCCCTAAAATTACGCAATAACTCCCTTCTTTAAATTTGAAAGGTGTTGTTAAATAATTTGTTATTTAATAACACATGGCTTTTATCTTTATGATATGTTTATCGTTATTGTAGATAATTACTAGTTTGTCTTAAAAAGTAAATTATTTTCAATGTATTTATGAATAATAAGTACATTTATGAATAATTTTTCTTTTCTTTAATCCATCACAGTATATTTATAAATCACGGCAACAGTTTACGTATCAACGAAATGCATAAAACTCGTAAAATTCGAGCATTTCAGGTAAAACTCGGTAAAATCTAATCTCGAGATAAAAGTCACATTTTACGTAACTTAAATTAGTTAATTCATACATTTATTTTAAAGACACTAGAAAAGTCTTTTTTAGTGCTAACAATATGTTATCCTGAAAGTAACCAAGATACTAAGATTAACAGGTAAGGCTATAAAAGTCTCTCCGGCGTTTTGTGACCTCATTCATTGCACGCCACCTAACTATGTTTCAAGTACTTGACGTAAAATGTCACTTTTATGTAGTAAAGGCTGTTTATTTGCCTTTTTATAATATCTTATTCCTTATTTTTAATAGGAAGAATTATGAAAGTATACACGATACTCATAAAACACTTGACATCTTAATTATCAAATGTTATCTCATATAAGTCGATGTTATATTATAATCGTTAAATTATCGAAGAAATATTATTTGATTCGAGAAATATTTCGTTAGACATCGAAAAGCGGAAAGATTCTGATGAATTTTTTTTTCTTAACATTAGAATGGTAAACGTTTTTTAAATAAAAAAAAAATGTTAAACTTGTCCTATTCAGTTACCAATGTCACAATTTAAAAAAAAAAAAAATGGTAATATCAAATTTAATTAAGAAATCAAAAAAGGGAAAAATGTATACTTCGCACCTTCGTTGTTAAAATTTAAATACAAAAAAGGTGCAGTGAGAGAGTCGAGTCCTTGCCAATAAACGTAATGTGGATTATCGCGAACCCACGCTTTGAGTAATCTCTGCAATCTCTCGTGACCTGCGCCAGAGGATAAAAGCTCACTGTACTGATGACATCTTGGAATATCTACTTCGATCTAGAATTAAATTATATATCGAATGAAGGGATTAATTAATTGGTCGAAATAAGTAAAATTGATTTTTCATACATTACTTTATTATTATTAAATTGAATTATGATTGAAATTGTCGTTGACGGAGGATAAAAAACATAAAATAAAAAAAAAAAAATAAAAAAACACAAAAAAAAAAATAAAAAAAAAAAAAAAAAAAAAAAAAAAAAAAAAAAAAAAACAAACAAACAAACAAATTGAACAAAAAATAGAAGAAATAAAGTTTTTACTGTTTTTGCTCCAACTAATTTAAAAATAATTTGATGCAAAATATATCATTAAAAAAAATGTAATATTAACTTTTATGTAAGTATGAAAAGAATTGCTTAACATTATATATAACACGAACATTCGTAAATATTGAATTAATTAACTGAAATACTGAAAATGACCATTTTCGAAATTTCCCTCTTCGCAAACCTACGCAGTATATTTAATTTATACACAAGAAATGTTGCAAAGGGGTTACAAATTTATTATTATTATTATTATTATTTATATTTAATTTTACCCTGGGACATACCCAAAGAGCTATATATGCGTAAAATATTTCGTATTACATAATATTACAAAATTAATTAACATACAGTAAATGAAAAGGAATTGATAGGTATTGGCTAATTCCAAAATGTACAAAATAGGAATTCGAAGGAATTAAAGCGAATTTCTTGTACTTCTTTTGAATTCCTTTTTTTGTCCGTTTTGGAATTGACCTTTCAATTCCTTTTCGTTTACTGATTAAATATCTCAATTGTAAAATTTAAGATTGTAACTTAAAATAAAATATCACGATTAAAATTGATAGTAGTTTTCGTGTTAAGGGCGTAAAGTTCCATTTTACGCCCGCTCAGTGATCGCCGCGCCCGCGGGCTGCAGGACCCAGTTGATGACGTAAAATTTTATGCCTGTTATAATATGAACATTATTTTTTGTCCCGCCGGCGTAAAACTCTATTTTACGCCCGCAAATTGAGGTGTAAAATTAAATGACGCATCGGTTACGTCGGATGGGAGTTTATTTCAAGAGTAAGTTGCGGAAACAGTAAATGATCGCTGATATGCTATACGTGCGATATGACGGTGTCATAAATGGGTCCCGAAGAAAATCCCTAAAGAAATCACCTTATTTTAGATGCTACATTCAGAGTCAACCGCATGCATTCAAATTTCATGTCAATATATAGTTTGAATGTTTCCGCCCTTCCACCACTCCATTTTAAAAATTTTCACTTTTGATACTAAATTCAGCTACCCTAAAGACTTCCGAGTATATTGAATTGCGGTCAAATTCAAATTATACACATTACGTAATTATCGGTTTTTCCCCTCCCACCACATCAATTCGAATTTTGCATTTTGACATGAATTTAACATTATAGCGTCCCCGAAAACCGCGAATAACGAGTTCCGATCAACTTCAACGTATACTTGTTGCAATTGACGTGATTTTATAATCGGTGACTCCACGAAAACTTTCCAGTGTTTTGGTAGCTAGAGATTACACGTTTAAAAAAAAGCAATGTCTATGTGAAAATTTGTGCTGTGCGATTTCAAGCATTTAAAATCGGAGCGAGACTCCAATTTTTTGTTTGCGCTGGCCTCCAGGTGAATGCTAAGTTCGATGTTTTGGAGCGCAACATATTTTAGGAATATTTATTCAACAGCTTCTTTTGATCAAGTAACCCACTCCACAATTACAAGAACTGGCTGTACTTTATCATATTATGTGCTATATAAAGGGTTCTTGAACAAGCTTGCAATGCACAAGTAACATCTGAATAAATTTTTTAAATTCGAATATAAATATCATATGATTATCATTTTTGTTACCTGACGATCTGTGTGAGTGGGTGTTTCTTTATCGATCATATCGTATCGAATTTGAATATCTCCACGAACTCCTAACAATGCTGCCCACACTCTACCTCTGACAGGTGGAGGTATGTCTTTATGCGCTTCTCTAATAATAGCGTCCTTAGTGATGGGATAAACCTGAAAATGTATCGCATCAAAATTGTAATATTCATTTTATAAAATTTAAATAGATATTATTTGGTAACAAGTAAACAGAATGGAATAACGATTTAATGAATTAGGATATGTCTTTTGATCTGTTCTGAAGCACATAATACTTAATTATTTTGAAGTATTTATTTATTTTAACATATTTAAAAAATCCATTTCTATAATTAGAAAGTAAATTCTGTTCTTAAATATAAACTTTTATAAATTACGTGTACTATAACTTTCATATGAGTACTTTGATTTAAGGGGCTGCTAAATACCAACATTACAGAATTTTAGTACCGATTTCGCTGAAATTTTGCGTACGTGCATAAAAAATGCCTAAAAGCGCCCTAAAATAGTTTTGGTCGTGAAATTCGATAAAAATTTTTTACTATTTTTTTTATTATTTTTTAAGGGGTAAAACTTTAAAAATGTCAAACTTATCAAAGTTACCTGTAGAAGTCTGTCATACAGTACGATTCTGTAAAATTGATATTCAGTATCTCGTTCTCTTATAATTAACGGCAACTGTGATGCAGCTTCAGTCAAGTCATCTTGTGCCTGTACATGCATACTGAAAATAAATTGTTAATAGTTATATGAATATATTATTCCTCTTTAATTGTACTGCAATGTGTGATTGTTTTCAATTTACTTACTGACTCGTTAAGCGAGGATAATTTGCTATTTCTGGAATGTGTAATAATCTCTGTCTCAAAGTATCGAGTGTAATTTTAACAACTCGAAGATCGAGTAAACTTGCTGTATCTCTCCGACCAAACATTTGGCCCATGAGTATGATTAGACTGCAACAGAAATGATTCCTTTAATAGTAAATCTTGGAAATCAACTTTGGCATAAATCCAGTGAAAATGAATGATATGATTAAATGAATGTAAAAATTAATAGTAGAATACCTACTTTGGAATCGATAATATTGGTGGTCTCGATCGAATAAGTCCTTGTTTTTTCAATTCCATGCTGATATCTCCTCCAGCCAATTGCCACAAATAATAAAGTTCATCCATTCTTCGAACAATAACAGACATTTCTGAATTTTCTTTCTTGTAACTTTCATTTTCCAATAGCTCTTTGAATAGCGGCATTTTTAATAGATCTACCGGTGTTTTCCTCATGGATGGCCGAATTTCAAGGCAGGAATTTATGAAGTCAATTATGTCCTGGGGAAGATTCTGTTGAAATAAAAACAAAACAGATTCAATTTGAGACGAGTATTGATGAATATCTTGTACACTTCACCCTCACACAAGAAATCTAACCTCATATGCATTAAAACAGTTGTTTTCGCGAGAAAGTCTTTTGAATACACTCGTTTCGCAATGAACGAGACTAAGAACTTTACGCAGACATTGAGATAACTTCACTCCGGGCCAAAGAGTTTGACCCAATAAACGCTCAGCAATAATCATTCCTAATGACCATGAGTCGACTTTTACCCCACTAATTCCACTACCTAGGAATACTTCAGGAGCTGTATACTTGGGAGATCTAATACATAAATAATACAGTTTATCATTGAAAAAGATAAGTTATAAGAATCCAAATGTTCTAAAATATCATTATTTACCCAATAGGAAAAGAAACATTTTTTCCACTATCTGTCATGTAATATAAGCCAAAATTATACAATTGTACATTTCCATTTTTGTCAATGAGAATATTGTCTGGAGTCAAATGTCTGTGAACGAGACCATGTTTAGACATTTCATTCAATCCGAGAAGACATTGATATGCAATGTTAACAATTTCATCTGTAGATAAATTTTCCCTTGAAGTAAGTGGATCACCGCTATATTCAGCTACTACAACTGTACGTTCTGAAAATGATATCCTCTTATTAGGACGTTAAGTTTTTTATATAAAATTTTGTATAATTTATTAAATAGTGTAGATATTCACCGTGTTTGCTTCGAATTATGTCAAGGTATGTAGACAAGTTTGGATGTTGAATTGTTTTTAAAAACTGAGATTTACCAAATATTGTAATTGAATTTGGAGTTAATGGCAAGCCATTGCTTCCACACAGCTCTACAGGATGACATTTTGCAAAGAATGTCATTCCTCCAAAACATCTTTCCTCAGTTTCTAATAGTGCTGGACACATTTTGATGTGTTGAGTGCTGTTGAGTAGTGTTGAGTTTTACTATATTATTCTCAGCATTTTAATTAACCTGGAAATCAAATTGTATTTACTTTATTATAATGATTATTTGAAAATATATACATACATTTGGTCTCCAGAACTTCCGGTAGGTTAATTGTTGTCATCTTTTATTGCTATTTGCAGCATTCTCTTTTCTATATGTGCCTTCATAAAATGTTGAAACCAAAACTTTGCATTTTGTACAAACATGTATTTTTGATGCAGCGAATTTTGTCGCATAGGTTATATGTATATAATTTGTGTGCATATACCGTGCATACAGTATACAGCGCAACCAGCGCAACCTTCCGTGTTGATAAGAAAAGTACCATGATACATATGTGCATGTATATATGTAAACGCGGGAGAAAACACTCTTTAAAAAATATAATTATAGTTTATAGTAGATGAATAATTACGATTAAAAATCTATCAAAAAATCCTTTCTATAATTGATCTTGCTTCATTTTATCGTAACCCTATCGGAAACGGATACCTGAAATTTGCGGCATTATCACGACAAAAAAAAAAAACGGTGTAAATCGGTCCCGAAATATTGGGTAAAAACAACCGAATAAATACCGGTGTCGAAGCAATCCACTCGGTATTTTTTCGAAATTAAACTACAATAAAACCCGAAAAATTCCGATATTTATGAATATATCATATGAATATTTATGAAAGAAAACACCGCGTTTTTTTCCCTATTAACCCGTTAATGCACCGGACACTTTTTCGGCACGATTTTCAACGACATTATTTTTAATGTTAACGCCTTGAAAAAAATTTTTAATTCATGATGTCTGACGTAAAATTTCGTGCTCTTTCAGAATCCGTCGTCAGAATTTACACATAATGCTTAGCAAATCAAATATGGCGGCTGTAAAAAAACGCGAAAAAACCGCGCGTGTAACTTTTTTTCGTCAATTTTTTTTCATAGCGAAAATCTATATACGCTATCAGTTCTAACCTGCCCTATAAGTGACAAAAATAGTTGTACTTTTTGAATAAATTTTTTGTTTTTTTTAATCAACTGCGAATTTTTAAAAGGGGCGTTATGCCTTAAAAAACTAAGAATAGGATCCACATAGATTGTAGAGCACATGATGGCATTGGAAAAATTATATCTGAAAATGAGTATTTATTTTCGAGCTCGCTGATTACAAATCTATTGATGAAATTAAGAAATTCAAAATGGCGAATCCAATATGGCCGACCAAATTTTGTAAAACAACGAATTTTTATGAAGTTTGGTATCAGGGGGTTTCGCGATGTTGTTAGTATACATGTGATGACTGAATAAAGAAATTCAAGATGGCGGAAACAATAATAATAATAATAATAACAACATAATAACCATACTGAACTATAACATGGTTTTTTTAGCAGGTAATCTGTTGACGGGGCGTTCCACCAACGACGGGAGAGCAGGTGGGATATATTTTCTATACATTCCTATCAGTTCCTTTAAAATCCGGACAGAACTGGAATCCGATTCTATACGATTCTATCCACTTACTAGGTAGAGAGCTAAGGGGTCGTTCGGATCGGAACACAGTGGACGCCCTCGTAAAAATGGGACTAAGCTTCCCTGATGAAAAAAAGGAAAGTGATCGAAGCGATGAAAACGTTTGATCTTTACCAGGATTAATATTTCTAAATTCACGCGGTTAAGAGTGCCTTTTGAGAGTCCACGAAGGGTGAATTTAGATAATTTGTGCGTCTCAGAAGCGTGCCGTTTACTATAGATTTCTGAGAACTTTTGCTTTATCGGAAGACAAATTTGGTCATGGATAAATCACATGTGGTCAATGACTTATGCAATTACGCCAAATCATTGAAAAATGATAATGTGCCCCCAGCAATGACTATATCGATTGTTTTTTCAACTTGAAACGTTTCTATATATATATACAAAAGAATTCTACTTGAGTACATTTCTGAATTTGGATTCTTGACGTTTTCGTTTGCTGGGTATGGGCCTTATTGGGAGCATTGCCCTGACTGAAAAATACCACAGAACCTGATTAAAAAAAAAACAACAGAAAGAACACTACAGAAATTTAATTCTTTCGTACAAAAAAAAAAAAAAAACGTAAAAATGGTTCAAAAATGGTATTTCATTAAAAATACGTAAATCCATTACAACTTAGGCAAAGCCTCGACAGACTATTTACAATGATATTGCGCGTTAGAAAATAGGATTAAGAACAATACGGAATTATTAAGAAGCATTCATTTATTTTCGAACGTGAACACTTCTTAATGATTCCTCATTGTTCTGAATCTTTTTTTTAGCTTGTGAATAACTTTCAGTAATTTTTCGTTTACTGGGCAAGTTTCCCATTTGGTATCTCTATATACGCAGTCTTTAAGGCGAATGCATCGACAACAGTGTCGTATAATTCTGCGGACTTGATTTTTTACGTGACATGCGCAAATTTCACCTTCCTGATGCCAAAGGATTCGTTGTTACGATGTCATTTGGATGCATCCACCCTTGTCGATACATCTTTTCGATATCTGCAGTTAAATCTTACTTATGCATTCTGAATTTGAACATAGATGTTCAAAGATCTTGTCTTGTATAGTTGGTCCTATCAAGCGACGTAACTATATTCGCTTATGTCGGCGGTGAGGCATGCTACTAATGGGTTGGATGTTTAGAATTAATATACAACATATGATGGAACCGATGTCATAATATCTTGCAGTTGCATTTATTGAGTACTGCCCTTCGTGGCGACGCAAACAACGTTTTCAGAGCTTCAGCTGATTAAAAATTTCCCATCGAATCGTAGCGTTTAGCCTAGTGAAAATCGAACTGTACAGGAATTGTACACTGGTCCAAATTACATTTACTGTACATGCATCTTGTGTACAGTTAAAAGAGCGTTTAACTGTATATTATGTTACAAAATACAGCTCGTGTATACACGAGCTGTATTTTGGGCACCCCGTTCTTGGATTTTCACCAGGGTATAACCAACGAAGAACACATATTGTTCTCTGTGCGTTTTGCGGTTGCAAAGTTTTGTGAATAAGCTGTCCCCAGAAAACGAGAAAGGATATTCAAGAGTCAGAAATGGTCAGAAATTGGATTGAAAATGATAGTAGATATACTTTCATGAATGTGAACCCTTCGCTGTCATTTTCAATCCAATTTCTGACCATTTCTGACTTTTGAATCCTTTCTCGTTTACTGGGCTTTTTCCAAAAAATGAATAATTGAGGTCGTCGCCGGAGACGAGCCTTCAATTATACAGAGAATTAAATTATGCCCTACTTCGACTGAGTCAAGTCTTACCTTATATATTTATGTACGCGCGGGGTATCCTCGTCATGTACATATATATGTCGCGTGGACAAAATTTATTCGCAATGAGTTTATTTAAATTTCACTCGCGTGTTCTCACAAATTCCAACGTGCGTTACAAGTAAGAACTATATAGAAACTAAAGATACACCTTCCCAGTATTAATAGAAATTCCACGTAACTTAGCTTCCAACTGATTTCTCCCATAGACACTCACTGACTCAGGCTTCCTCGCTGGGATGGGCGCCGCAGAATGGAGTAATGCACATGTGATTCTTTACCGTACCGTCCGGCTTCCGTAAAACGTATACGCATATAAGCCTGAAGCACAATATGAGCTGCGAACGTGAAAACTGGCATCGTACGATTTTCTCTCTTTTTCTATTGCAAGAAATATAATATAGGATCAGAACTATAGACGTTCGAGTTCCAGTTTCGCATTCGGAGTCTCATTGTGCTTCGACCTATATTATTACTATACAGAAGTTGTAATATATATGATCTGATCTATATATCACATATACGATTGCAGATTGCTGTTATCATGTCATATAGCGCCCATATAGCTTGAGCCATTCGGGCACTCCCTACTCACAGTGGTGAGTCGGCACAGTGCCATATCTCCTTCTCGCAGGATGGGCAAGGGTAAAGGCTTACCGAACTTCATCATCCCCGTGAAGCAAGCTTCGCAGCGATGATTACCAGCATTTCCGTCAGCCACACAACTGCCAGACCCGCTGGTCAAGGGCTATTCTTCTCTAGCGAAACCACCGAATCCAATATACCAGCCGCCCGGGCGAGGCAGCTCTCATCTCTGAGTACCGCACCCTAACGCTCCCGCGGTACCTTATCCCATCAGGGTAAGGGCCCAGCTTTTTCGACATGTTTTAGTCGAAGGGTGAACCCAGATTCTTGCAGATACAATGTATTTCGAAAGTTTTATACAGCTGTGCAGTTGGACAAATAACAAAATCGAATGAGATCTTTCAAAACGTAACTAGACTCTAGAGGGGCTTCGCCCCTTAGTCCTTCCCTTGTAGAAATTTACTACTGAATGCCTTAAATTACTACTGTGCACTACCAACGAATATAGACGCATATAGAAGCGCTGAGCCTATGTTAAAGGAATGGGAAGACGACTGGAGAACATAAAGACTGTAGTATGTTTGCCAGTCGTA
>JAPYZR010000153.1:0-56303 GCA_030522945.1 Trichopria nigra | reverse complement strand
GCTATACTTGATGTGGGTTTCTGCAGTTTCCTACATCCTCGACAAAATGTAAGTATGGCGCCATCTAAAGTCGATCTGCAGCTCTCGTACCTATTGTTAAAATATTAATAGAACTTGTTAAAGGGCAGTAAAGCCAGAAAAAAAAAAAAAAAAAAAAAAAAAAAAAAAAAAAATAAAAAAAAAAAAAAAAAAAAAAAAAAAAAAAAAAAAAAAAAAAAAAAAAAAAAAAATCGTGAGTATCTCGACTTCTGATTGGTCAATTTAAAAAAAATCGATAACTATTTTATTCGGAATATAATTCCGCGTAGTGTGAGTATCTGTTCAACATTATTCTCAAAAAACTAAGAAAGATACGATTTTTTAATGTTAACGCGTTATTTTTTTTAGAAAATCGTGAGTATCTCGACTTCTGATTGGTCAATTTAAAAAAATCAATGACTGTTTTATTCGGTATATAATTCCGCGTAATGTGAGTACCTGTTCAATCATTTTCTCAAAAAACTAAGAAAGATACGATTTTTTAATGTTAACGCGTTAGTTTTTAGAAAATCGTTATCTCGACTTCTGATTGGTCAATTTAAAAAAATCGATAACTGTCTTATTCCGTACGCAATTCCGGGTATTCTAAGTGTGTTTATAATTATTATGACACATTATTATGACACATCTTTAAGAATAGTTGCCCAATATAGAAGATTTCTGAAATTTATCGTATTTGTACTGTTATAATGATCGCAGATATCTCGACTTCTAATTGGTGAATTAAAGAAAGTCTATATCTGTTAAATTTGGTATTCTTTTTCTCGAATTGTTTCCCTCTTTACTTTTTCGTTCATTTCATTCCATTCTTCGATGAAAAATCGAGCGTTTACTAACTTATTCCATTTTAACAATTGATTTTATGAATTCCAGCATTTACATTTTAACTGCGTCAATCTTACAATAAATCAGCAGGGTAATTTAACGTCAGCCGCCGAAAGAATTGGCGCTCGAATCGAGGCACCGACGAGTAAGACGCCATGGTTCTCGCATGAAGAGAGGAGTAGGATATCCCCAGAGAGATCGAAGCGAGATTCGAACGAGATGGCGCTTTATAAATTCCATTCGGTCTCTTTGCATTTCTCCTTTGTCCTATACCTCCTCGAGCTCGCTTTTTTTTCCTCCGTTCCCTTCAAGCAGCTCGCTTCACGCGCTATTTCGTTCGCGAGGCGCTATTTCGCTTTCGTTATCGCGTCCAATTCCGCGCACTCTTCGGAGATATCCGGGCCCCGATAAGGGTGTGAATTTAAATAAGCCGAATCAATATTCAAATCTGATTCGGTCTCGTTTCCATGGGCCGATCGCTCCTGCACCTTTCGCTGGCATGGCTTTTCGCTCGCGCAAACCTTGCGATTCGCCGCTAGCGATTTCGGATCCAATTTCGAGAATATTGTCCGGAATATCGAGTAGGGTGAATTTATTTCATGCTGGGATTGGTTAGAATATGAGGCAAATTTGACATTGGAGTTTAGGCTTTCGAAAATCCAAGTACAAGGACGTGCATTGTACGTTCCTGGCGAGTATGTCGATGAGACGTGCAGTCAATTGTTCATAATTTCTAAAATTGGATTCAAGGATTTATCAATAGGATTAATGTCAACTCCATTTTATAATCCTGAAATAACTCAGAAAATTTCGGAATGTCATTTAACGAGAGTATTTGTTCGTTTCGAAATTGCGATATTTCATCCGCCATATTGGATCCGCCATATTGGATCCGCCATTTTAATTTTGAAAATTTGTTACATTTAAAATAATTGAAACAACATTGTATTTCGAAAATTCTTGACCTAATAACCCCTTAATTTCTCAAACAGAAGTAAAAAATGCAGTAGACCCCCTTATTTTAACTCTCTTTAATTTGAATTACCTCCTTTATTTTAATCGAAAGAAGGAAACAGTGGCGATTAGAGGAGGAGAGACGTTAAAATATAGGAGGTCCAACTCTACAGTCACTTTTCATTGACCTCTTTGTTCCTATAGTGTTTCCAGCATTATTGATTATTTTCATTTTAGATTAGTTTTTTTTCTAACTTTTCAATTTCAATCTTTATTATTGATTTTACTTCTAACTCGCGCGAACCATCCCTT
This sequence comes from Trichopria nigra, assembly GCA_030522945.1. NCBI lineage: Eukaryota > Metazoa > Arthropoda > Insecta > Hymenoptera > Diapriidae > Trichopria > Trichopria nigra. The sequence continues at coordinate 54,173 of JAPYZR010000153.1, read as the reverse complement.
TTTTTTTTGTTGTCTATATATTATTCCTCGTGGTTCATGCACAATGTAGTGCGAGATCACCCCGAGCCTCTGCCCCGGCGGGTAAGTCGCAAATCCGAGAGACCTCGCGAGCGGAATGTAGAATGCAAGTACGAGAGATGACCGTTGGCCGCTCGTATATCCTCGACCAGGGTCCGATCCGGGGTATATCGGGCTATCGGAATATCAGATGACGCGCACAGGAATTGCGATATTACGCAAAGTCGACGTTTTTCCGAAAATCTCGACGCTCTTTATTCGCGCCAAGTGTATACCTTGTACATTGCGCTTTCGACTTGGTCGCGAGTTCCTTCTTTTTTCCCTCCCATATACATGTACACGTGAAAATATTGGAATATATATCGTTTTGAATATTTCAGATCGCAGGAAGTGGGAGAAAAGCTTTTAAGAAAAGCTCTACGACTTTTTTGAATGTGAATTTCCATAGGGGTAAACAATGGGACTTGCCATATATGGACAGGGAAAATCATCATTTTCTTATCCAGTAGTCGGAATTGAATAAAAAATTTTAATCAATTCCTATTCGTACTTAGAATTCATTTAACTGGATTAAAATGGATTAAATTCTGAAGCAAATTAATACATTTCTATCCAATTTGACGAATAGACTAAGACATAATTAATTATATTTGCTTGGAACCGAGAACGGATAGAATCGTCTTTATATCGATGAAAATGAATTTATATTTGGAACTAATTGAATGCATTTTAATGCAAAAATATCAATTACATATTTTATAACCATATGAATGTTTAATGCATTTCAATACAAATTTACGAATAAACGTTTTTTTAGTCCATACATTTGAACCCCAAAATAATCGTTTCATTAAAATGTGGGTTAGGAATGCGAAATTATAAATAAAGAAATTTTAAAATGAAAAAATGTTTGAATGAAAACAAACGAAATGTGCTTATTCGTATCATATATTTATTAACATTGTAAATATTTTTATATACAAGGATTTAGATTTTTATTTATAGAAGAATACATACATATTTAAAAATAATATCAACAATACGAATCTGCTTTATATGCTATAGTTGCTTTATATAGAAATAACTATTCAGCAATCGAAAATTTCGCGGTTCTATTTTCAATATTCAGTTTGGTACTGCGAATTTCTATAATTGCTTAATCGAAAATTGAAAATTGCAATATACATCGTTATAAATTTTCTTTCAGTGGAAACTGCTGACAAATTCATGTATATTTACGATTAATCATACTTTTTACTGCAAAATGTTTTACAATAAATCTTTTTTATCCATGCGAGTTGGAAGAATAAGTCGCTTAGCATTCATAAAGAAACTTGTACCAAAATATTACAAAAAAATTACAAAGATATTACAAAACTATATTAAGAAAACTATTTTTTCATCCCGATGGACTCAAATTTTTATACACAAGTTTCAATTACAGTGTTTATTAATGCCATATTTTAATGGGAAAACATATTTTCGATTAAGATTAATGGAAATACATTTTCTTATTCAGAAATTTGGATTGAAACGCATTAATAGTCACTTATTCGATAATATTATTATTGGATATAAATTCAATGAAATACAAATTTCCTTATTTAGAAATTTTGATTGAAACGCATTAATAAGGGACGTTTTCGATAATATCATTTTTGGATTCAAATTGATTGAAATTTACGGTTGCCATTTCGTAATAACGAATAGAAATGCAACCGCAGTCCGCATGAATCAGACACGTATTCGCGTGGATTAAAAAAATCAAATTTTCTATTCATGTGAATAAACAGAAATGCATGACAGATAAAAATGGATTAGTTTTTCCCAAATTACAAATTCGGACTCTTAGAATGAATGCATTTCAATACTTTTTTATTGCGATTGCTGAATAACCAGGATTTTTTAATTGTAATCTGGATATATAGGGCTTCTTTAAGTATGTTATAAAAGTATAGACGAATTCCATTCGATGTTGATGATTTTCATCCAACATAACCTTTAAATGACAAGATGGAACTTCCCGTAATAAAAACAAACTTTTCCGCCCCCCATTTGTCGTCGTATTTTAATTGTTTATTTTTGATATAGAATATGAAAGGATCGACACATCGCATTGAGAACCTCTATCTTTTTAAAAAATATTCCAAAAAGGTAAAAAAAATGTGTTTTCCGCCCTGTTTGATGTCCATCATTTTTAGCATTTCAAAAATCGCACATTAAATTTTGATTGATTACAAAATACAGATCAATGCTAATACTATCACCAATCAAAATGAAAAATCTGTATACAGATTCTCTAAAAAAAATGTTGAAAAATTGACAAATACAGCCCAGACCAATTCATTCTTACTGAAATATTTGTTTCGCACGTCTTGCGTCGCAGCTATAAATGTGTTTTTTTTTTTTCCTTTGAAAGAGAAATTGGACAAACGTGGAGTAATTAAAAATCATGTACCCAGAAGGAAGTCGGTTCGCACGCTCGAAACCCCATATCACCCTTACGTCCGGCTCCTATATTCGGCCGGGGCGTATAACTAGAGGGCGTGGGTAGCAGGGTCAACACTGTCGATGATCGATCGGGCTAATATTGCCGCGGCCACGCGATAAAACGTCGCTAAAGATGGAATAACTTAAGCCCGGATTAATAGGCCTGTAAACGCCGCGATGATTTCATTAATATTCATCACGTGCGAGAGAACGTCGTTATATACGCATATATCTATAGCGTCTCGACGTTGTACGTGAAAGTCGTGCACGTTTTCATGATTTATGGCCTTTTATTCGGCCCATGAAAAAAATATCAAATTCGGTGCGAAAGTTTAATGAAGGACAATCTTTCGGGGATTTGTTTATATTCTGATTGATTCAACTTGCCTACGTAGTTTCATTATATAGCCTCGTAATTGCTATACCCTGCAATGTATGCGTTATTAGCATTTTCGGGTGTAATCTTACAAAAATGAAATATCGATTTAGAATAAATGAAAAATATGGTATTATTAGAATTGTATGATTTTATATCCTATATTTTTAAATATTACATTTTTTAAATATTACATTTTTTCATATTACTTAGCATTTCGTTGGTAATTTTTCTATATTCCGGTCAAGTTTCATCAATTCCCATTAGGTCTATATCGTTAATCTTTTACATTTTTTTTTAATTTTCTTAGTTTTCGTCAATTTTTTTCTTAATTTGAGGAAAATTTCACTTTACCCACTGCAACCACCACTGTGCAAGATACGAGGAACCAATTTTTGCGCACTACATACATAGTTTGAATACGTGTCATTTCTTATACACGCGTTATTGCGCTTTTCCCGCCCTCGTAACGAAATTAACTATTTCTTAATTCTACGCGGGAAATGTGATTTTTCGGCATACTATGAAAAAAATGTTCGTTATTCGTGCAGAAAATTGTATCTCCTTGTCACGAAATGTATACTATTTCAGCTATTTCTTGATTTTAAAAAATATATTTTTGAAAATTGTTATTTTTGTTAACTGATATTTGTTATTTATTATTGTCTATTTTCGCTTACCTGCTAAACCTCCGTTTGTCTTTATCAAATCCACGTCATTTTTTGAAAAATTTTCCTTTTCATTATTTGTATTCAACCTGGTTTTGTCATTTTTCATGTTTCATTGTTTACCTAAATATCCATAGGTGAATTTTCTTTATTTTCGTAAATTTTCATTATTTTCGTAAATTTTTCTTTATTTTAATGAGTATCCTTTCTGTTCGTCAGTTTTCTATTGTTTTTGATATAGCATTGTTTATCTCTTCGAGTCGAAGTAAATTCCGAGAATTTGTTTTACTTTCAGACTTTGTTTGTTTTTTCGAAATTGGCTCTTTTTCACTTTTATATTCTTGACACTCATCAAATTTCTTTTAGATTATCATCGTCAATTTTATTTCTTCTTACGTCTATTTTTAACATTTTTCAATTTTTTAATTTTAATGTAATTATCAATTTTTATTAAATTCGACCACGGGGAGCATTGATTAATATTTATAGAATTACAGACAAATCTGAATAAGATTTTATGTAAAAAAACTATACTTTACCGTACATACCTACATAAAATCCTACTAAAAAAAAAAATTATTTATCAATTTATTCATTATTCACTTATATTACAACGTTTAATATAATTCACTCAAGTAAGACAGAATGAGTACAAAACCAAGTCCTCCTACATCTCGACTTCAGATAAAAATTCATTCCTGAAACAGCACCTAATGATGCTAAGAGTGCTTTTTGTACTCTTTATCTACTTTCTTTTTCTTTTACATTTTGATTTTCGGATGGAATTTTTGTTTTCTGTACAAGATTTCTGTAGCAAATTTTGCCTCTGCCGATTGGGATACTTTTCAAGGACAATGATAAAACTAATTTAACAGATTACTTCTCAAATGATTTTTCCCAATCATTATGTTACATCTACCCTGCGGGTCGTACGAAATATTGAATTTATTTTGACGGACGAAAGAATAAACATCCTTGGGGTTTCGATAACAAAGTTGAATTACTTAACAATGAAAACACTACTCGCGTCATTTTAAAAAGGCTTGTTTATTTTTAAAAGAGAGCAAGTTCGGCCTGGAAGAGCAACCCTTGGCCGGGCCAGGTGCGGCAATTCTCGTTTTTTCTTTTCCTTTTCCTCGTGGTGACGTTGAGCAAACACTCCGGGGTGAATTTATCTCAAGAGATGGAAAAGCGTCGACGGCTTCTAGCTTTCTAAAGAAAGCCGCCATCTCCAGGCGTGTAACTCGACTCCGTTGAATAGCAAATCAAGAGGATGAAAACATCACTTTGTTCAATCAGCGCCGCATCAAATAGAATTGAATTAACTTGCTTTCAAAGGTGTTGAGGTCCCGACGTCACTCGTTATTCATACGCGTATAACGTAATGACATTAGACGCCAATTTACGAAACGTGGATCCGACAATTGAAATAATTTTAAGAAATTAACAATTTATTGTTTACGATCAGTTTTATTTTAACGATCAAATATTAGATTGTTCTTGTTAAAAGAATCTGTGCTATTATTACATGCAGGGGTCACTTAATAATGAAACAAACAAGCGCAAAAAACAAAATGTTGATGTTCTTTATCTCAATGCAATGAAAAGGGTCCATTGTTAAAAAAAAATCAAATTCATTTTTTAAAAGATGTTAAATTGTGCAAACTATACAAACAACGTATTTGGAGGTTATGTTTTTTCTATTTTCACAATTGTATCAATTTTTTTTAATTTTCCTTTGTTTTTATATCTTTTTAACTTTATATTATTCATTTATCCCCGTGTATATATTGACTTTTATCATATTTTTTGAAGTTCCATCTCTCCATCCTTCAAGGCAATAAAAAATATCTGACGCAAAAATCCATTCTGAAATCTGCGGAGAAAAGCTTTTTCTTTCCGCTTCCTTCCATTTCGTTCTTGCATTCCGATTGCACCCGAAATCATTCCAATCAATCTTACCTTTCCTATTCTTTCCGTCCATTTTGAATGCCTCGGAATGATTTTGGATTAATTTCGATTAAACGGACGGTAAGAAATGGAAAGAAACGGAACGAAACCTAGCAAGCACAATTTTGACAATTATGTAACAATTACGTAACATAACTATGTAACAGTAACGTCACAAGTAACGTTTATGTAAATGTTACGTAACTATTTTACTTTCAATGCAATTTGCACGGATTATGGAACGAAACGGAAAGAAAATCGTATTTCGGAATGGCGCGGAAACACATTTCGGAGTGGATTTTTATCCGACATTTTTACAAACACAAATTTTGGGTGGACCATTTTTATCCATATATATATTGAAAGAAGTTTTAGTTTGTGAATGACAAATTCTAAGGAGAAATTCGTGCATTTAAGGAATGGACATATTTCAAGACCAAGGAATTCTTCCATTATTTTGGTGGTGTATTCTGGACACTTTATGTCTGCTGCTTCCAAAATTATTTCGAACCCATCATTTTTCTATCTGAAATTCATATATATTTAAGGAAAAAGAAGCAACAAACTTTCCAGTCAGCCATTATGTAACAATGATGTGACATTAATGTAACATTTATATGTAAGAACTATAACCATGATCTATTTGTTACATAATTGTTACTTGTGGTGTTTACCGGGATCAGGTATAATATATTTTGTTGGGTATAACTGCCAACTATTATTTTATGATGGAAAATAAGGAAAACTTGGCGCAGCAATTCAAAATTCGAAATATCGACGAGCTTACGTGGCACTGCAGCGATATTGTAACGCATAATGGCGGGATTTGAAAATTCAAATACCGCCCCCTCCATTAAACTGAATAACGAGGAGCGTTGGCTGTTCGAAATATGAACACGGCTATGATTTGCGGCCTCGTAAATTCGTTCATAACGAATAATAATGTCACCTGGCGCCAACGACGTCGACGGCAACACCGCGACGTCGCGGTTCCCGCTTATATGTATATGTATAAGGGGGTAGGGAAACGCGAAAATCCACCTACAATATCGCTCGGGACTTTTTTCATGTCTCATAACGCGCCTTTCTCGCCCCCGCTGGTGAAATTAAATAATAAAATGCACGTCGCCGTGCAGCAGCCCGCTCCGGCTTTGCCGGCTGTAATTTTCGCATTTTAACGATCCCTTTTCCGCAACTGCGGCGAAATAAATGTCATTTGCCTTTGGCGTATAACTTTCCGAACTTGCTTTTTATTCGAGATGGCCGTAACGCGCCGGAAAAATGGCGGACGACTTTTCGTATAAAAAAAAGCTGCGAAGGAGGAATAATACGGAATGATCAACGAGAACTGCGGATACGTTTCGTCAATTTTCATGCACTCCATATGATTTTCCTCGTAAAAAACTCGTTTCCAGAATAGAAATTTGCTCAGGCTGCCTGAGTTTTGATCAGGGCCTGATCCGGCAATGATGATGACGGATGTCTGATCAAGTACGCCTCAGATTCACTTTAGGACCAGAGGGCCTGATCAGTAAATCATAATGCGTGCCTTATTAGTTATTGCAGGCCCCGATCAGGGATACTTGATATCACCCTGAAAAACTTTCAGGCGCAGCCTGAACAGGGTCTGTTCAAAACCTTCTCAAAATTTCTGCTCGGTTTGAATCGGGTTCAGCTAAATTTAGAACATCGTTAAAAATGACATCAATAAAACTTTCATCAAAGAATCCTTGTGAAATTTGGCAGTCCATAAAATAGCATATTTCGTTACGCATGCGGGAAATGCCATTTCCCACGCTGTTTTTGGTGACATTATGCAGTGTGGGAAAAACGAATTTCCCGCGTATGTATGAAAAATATGTCTAAAAGATAATTTTATCGAGTTTCGGTTTTATAACTTCTTATGCATGGCGATCAGCCAGTTTTGTCTGTCGTCGAAACTTTTTTTTTTTTTATACACTGCACAATATAAAAATCGAGCATCTTTTATTTTTACCGCACAAATTAACGTCAAAGATAATCCAGGTAAAAGACGCAAACGTATAAATTTCTGGTCGTAATTTCCGTTCCGTATAGAGCGACGAAGCACAAATTTACGTAATTTTCAATAATAATTAGGCTCCCGTTTAGCAGTTACGACGAACGTTAAATCGCATGTCTGCCTTTAACAAGGCGAATAAAAGCGTGAATCGCATTACGGTAAAGGCAATCGGGTGGAAAGTATATATATATATATATATATGTACGCCGACGCTGATTTATCATTGGCTTTCGTGGTATATACCTGCAGTGGTGTTTATTCACCAACGCCAACGGCAGCAACATCAGCAGCAACGAGTACCAGGTACATCGACGAGGTAAAGTTCGGCGCATATATACGCGTCTCTCTGTATATATACATGGACCTAATAATGAAGATGTTGTTTTAATTGCTGGCTCGCGTGAGCATCTCGCTAATTAACGCATTCGCCACCCGAGCGATACGGTCGACTCGAGGCGACTCCATTCCCCATATTCCGATCCATGATCCTTTATTGGGAACGAATTCAACCCGCGAGTATAAAAGATCTACTGACGTCGATGTTGCCGTTATATAAAATATAAATATAACTTGTTTTATTCAATCATACTTTTGTCTTAATTTTTTTTTTTTTTTTTTTTTGTAAAAGCCAGTTTTAAGACAACATTTTTGGTGTTACGAAAGCATAGCATCCATTACATTTCGCTCGTATACGTAGAAAGTAAAAATAAAATCATAAATGATCTTCATTTTTACGATAAAATGTCCACTCCAAGTATTAATTGCATTGTTCATTTTTAATATGTATTCATCACTAATGTAATATTATATATAAATGATCATATACAATAGTGTTACTACTTGACCAAAGTACTCGAATATTGTTGTTTTCAAATATTCTCCTATAATTTAAACTGGATTTTTGGCATTACCATACCGATGGCGACATTTTTTATCCGATGTTGGATTTTCGAAATTCAAAATGGCGGATTCGAAACGGGGACTGCTTGTATGTGAATTCGCAACGATGGAAGTGTCAACGATGGAGTAAAATTTCGTCCCATAAAGAGTGATAATAGAGCTACTCTTGTAAAGGATTGAATTTTCACTCTTTAAGACTGACATTTCACCCTGGACTTTGGAGTTGTAAATTCTCCGATTCACTCCAATATAGAGTGCAATTTCACTCCAAAAAGTGTGAAATATCACGTCGAAAATTCAGTCTTTTAAAGAGTGGCTCAATTTTCACTCTTTAAGAGTCAAATTTCACTCCATGAAATTTAGAGAGTATATTCTGGGATTTTGGAGTAGCCATTTTGAATTTCATGGAGTGAAATTTAGAGAGTATACATTTCTATGGACGACACGGAGAAAAAATTTTTTGGTAAATTTGATCATACCATATGACATTTTGAGGACAGATTTTCGTCATGAGAAAAAAAAGAAATTGCAATTTTGTTTTAAAAAAAAAGTTGATATATGAGGAATGCCAATTTTTACAATACACATAGTAAAAATTCCAATAAATGTTGTAACTTTTACCATGAATAATGGCAAATTTTCTCATGACGAAAGTCCGTCCTCAAAGTGCCATCTGGTATGGTAAAATTTACAACAACAAAAAAATGTTCTCCGTGTATCATCAAAGATTCACACATTATTGGTCGCCATCGTGAATCCGCCATTTTTAATTTCGTTAATCCGATATCGCCTTTCGATTCTGAATTACACCTACACGATTCTTATCTATATATATCATGATAAATCTCAAGAAAACGATATTATACACATCTGAAAGCCGATTGCAACCTCTTGGACGGGTTAAGGTAGGATTTCCAACAATATTCCAACTGTAAAATCGTCATCGCATTTCGCCTCCTGTATATATAAAGTTGCGTTCATCTATATATATGTATATATCGTTGCAAGATATATCCGCATTTTCAGCAATTGCAGACAATTACAAGTTTTCAATGCAATAATGTATATATATCAGCGCTCGCCTTATCTTTATGTTCTATGTATTACGCTAATTACCGACTCTTTACTGTAAACATTATATACGACAATAAATAAAGAGTAAAATAAATTATCTCCTTAGAGCGATAAGCTGATATAATAAATGCGCTATACAACGATAATCGCGCCGCGGATTACGCGCGTCTCTCTCAGCGGTGAAACGCAATTAAAATTCGTTAAAAGGCATTCCGATAATGTCGATAAACTCTGATCTCGATTTCGAAAGCGTAATTTCGCAGTGGGACGAGATTAATTCGTATATACGAAAGCGACGATATACAAATTGTAATTAACACCTCCGCCGATCGATTCGAGTTATCGACTGCTAAAGAAACGGTGAATATTGTATTTATATAACGCGAACGCCGCTTTGGCGCCGCGCATCTTCATTAATAATCCCGCTGCGCGATAAATTAGACCCGTAATCGGCCTGCATATATATACCGAGCACGACCCGAAGACGAAATATTAATTTGCAAATACTCCCCCCCCCCCCTCCCCACTCCAAAAAAAAAAGCTGTTTCGCGAAAGAAAAGTTAATTACGGCAAAAATGGAGCGCAAAAATTGGAAAGCAACTGCGATAAATCCCAATTACGATATGGTGATCGATTGAGTCCAAATGATGAATGCGATCGTGAAATTACGATGCAATTGCGTCTAATAAAAGTGTTTTCGAAAAAGGTTGATTTATATTTTAATCAACATTTTCTTTGTTTTAATCCGTGTAATTTCACTCCAAAATTTTTTTAGGTTAGGAATGAGATCGCTCTGATGAATGATGTATCGTATAGAAATGGATTCCAAGGTCTTTTTCAAAATCGATTTATCCCACTATAAAGTATCAAAGTCGAAAATCGAGATCTGAGATCAAACATGGCTGACACACAGCATTAAGACCAGTATATATATAGCGCTAGTTTCTGATTGACTTGTTTGAAATCGAGAAATTATACGCAGGACGAACGTTTCAGTTAATTATGAAAATTGAAGTGAGTGCCGTTTAAATTGCAATGACGAGTCGTTCCCCAATTAGAGTTTCGTCGTAAACGTCGAGTGTTCCAGGAAAATGTTCGGAACATTCGCTGCGGTGCCATTTGTCTATGGGCTTCTCCTATGTACTACCTACACCATTATAAATCTCGTCCGATATAGGTTCGATTCGTTATAAATAAAACTTGAGGCATTTCATGTAAAACAAATTAAAAATAGGAAATAAATAATTAACGATAACTGCGAGCCCGATAAATATCGTCATTTTAAGCAGTTATCGCCGCGAACATTATCGATTTAGCGCGAATTAAGATAACATTCGATAATGCGCTAAAATATAGTGTATGCGTACGTTAACGAGCCGAAAAAACTGCTCTAAAAATCGACGCCGAGGTCGGCTGGAGTGAAGCTCCTCTCTTTTTTAAACGGGTGGGTTTCGATTTTTCGGAATGAAGACATATCGAAAGAGGAGGCGTTCAATTAAGGAGCTTCGACGGAGCCGAGCATGGAAGAGCATTAGCATCCAGCGAGTCTGTAATTTGTGCCCCTCTTAATTAAATCATCCGTTAACCAACCTGACTACCCTTCTCTCTCTCTCTCTCTCTCCCTTTAGCTCTCGCTTCTCCTCTCTTCTCTTGTTTTCTTCATACTTTCCTTCCTTTTTTCATTTGCAAAAATACCTGTCCCTTACTTCTTCGTGCGAAAAAAAAACTGACAATGAGAAACTTGATTAAAAAAAGAAAAAAGAAAATAAACATATTGATACATGAATAAATCATACCGTTTCATCTCGCTGGAAAAGTACAGAAAAATTATTCTCCGGCAGCTTCTAGCGCAAAAACCATAATCGGACATTTATACAATTTGCGAAAAGTCCAGCGGTTTATTCGCGCGATAATGCCCTCTCGATTTTTATATACTTATATATAAAAAAAAATGAAGAAAAGGGGGATGGCTTCTCGTTTGCTTTCGCCTGATAAAAACACGTCCCGATCGCCGGTGAACGTATCAATCCGGCCGAAACGTTCCTCCCGGACGTTGGTTTGCTCTCTTTCCGAAAGCGGTGGCTGCCTCCTTAGTGGAGAACTTTCAGGGTGGTTAATTGCTCGAGCTTGAAAAAGAGGAAGGAGCGAAAAGAAGTAAAGAGAACCGACTGGATAAAGCATCAGCAGCAAAAAGAAAAGACCGGAGGCTATGCGCGAACGTCCTCTTGTCTGTATATATATATATATATATATATATATATATATATATATATATATATGTATGTATATTCGCGCTCGCGCGCGCGTCCTCCATAAAATTTGTTTGCCTTAGCCTCGAATCGTAAAAAATCGTAAAAAACGAGCAAGGCCTAAAAAGCCAAATAGTCGCGGGACTTAAACGTATATAAGAGGGTGAAAAAGGTCCGTTGACTCGTTCGGTCGCTTCCCTGTTCTTCGCGGAGAGGAAAAATGAGACCATTTGTGTGCGATTCTTCCTTCCTATACGTGCGTTTCTTCGAGGGAAGTGCAACAATTAGATGGACCCTTTAAGGTTTTGTCGATTTATATTCAAGTAGATGATAATGTTTCGACTTTGACTAATTAATCACGGTTAAAAAGTATCGACCATTTTCGTATACGTATTTGAGTTAGAACTGGGCAGTTGACTATTTTTGGCGCGGAATTACGTGGCGCCATCTTGATGCGAGTATTCGGGCATCGTCGGATGCCGTGGGAGCCGATTGTAACCGAAGGTTCTTTACCTGTTGACGATGACCGACGATGATTCACGACACTTTCCGATGACGATCGGAACTCCAAAATGGCGTCGTTCAATTCCGTACGAAAATTCATCGACCATTCTAATCCAAACCACGTATACACACGTACAAAAGTTTTTGCGTAATTCACGTGAAAACAATAGCGAGCACAAGAATGGTATATATATGTTTTTCCCATGACATGGTAAATAGAGTCAACATAACCTATACATTGACATGACCTCTTTCGCGTATGTCGTGGGCACTGCATGATTATTTTGTTTTGTCGTGATTAATGTAGCGGAACACGTGCTAAATAAAGGAAATATTATGTACATTCGACAAAAGAACGCATTACGGTATTAATACAAGAAATATAGGGGATCAAAATACATTATCGAAAAAAATTTCGCATCTCGCCATCTGTCGGGTGGCCCACTCGGGCACTTGCTCCCGCGTCTATATTCCATTTCCATCACTTACAAAACCGCTCGTTAATTTGTATTATGGAGTCAATATACAATATGATATACATATATATTTATTACAATCATGGGAAAAAACAGAATAGGCATAAAATCATAATAAGAATTGATACTTTGTGGACAACCCTAGCAATCCGACCAACTATAGACCAAATATAAACCAACTGTAAACCGTCTAGTTGGTTTTTGACTCTGTTCCAACTATCAAATTCGTACTTTCGACTATTAACCGACTATAAATTAATTAAAAATAAGACGAATATATAAAATTGTAGTTGGTTAATAGTCAAAAGTACGAATTTGATAGTTGGAACAGAGTCAAAAACCAACCAGACGGTTTAGAGTCGGTTTACAGTCAGTCTATATAGTTGATCCGGATTGCTAGGGAAAACATTGAAATTAGCCTTGAAATTTACTATCATCTTAAGTCACTTGGAAATGTCTACGGGCCTCTCATAGATTTGATTTTTAATACTTAAAAATGTTACCGCATATACATTACGCGTATACACATATGTTACAGTTTTCAGCACTCGAATTGGAAGTAATAATTGAATTACTTTATACTACCCTCCATTTAAATCGATTTAAGAGATCAGAGATTGGCCATCACTCTATACATTTCTCATTGTAAATTTTGAGTCAAAGATAACGGCAGCTTAATTATACATTATTCGGTATATTTGTTCTCGGCGGTGTAATATACACTCTCTGGATAAACTGTCGCCCGGTCGTTTTTTAGCGCATATATAGGGGTAGCGGGCGGCCACCCTCGTTTTTAATAAACCGCGCCCTCCAGCCCCTCGTCGAAGGGTGAGAAAGTATATATGTATATATATGAGCACCGAGCCGCGGGAATTACCGCGTGTAATCTCCGCTGTACTGTAATGATTGTGCGATTTGCATACAAGCGAGCGCCCCGGTAGATCATGAATTTATCGCGGTCGTTAATGCGCGCGAAGGCTTTATTATTGTCGCTGTTGTGTGCTTTTGCAGAGTCCCGCGGCATAGGTTCACTGCGCATATAATTTCCAATCGGTTGCGACTGACGCGCCGCGCCGCCGCTCGCCTGTGACGACGCCGTAACATGTATACGGTAATTTGCGGAGGAACCCGAGGAAGAGGAATTTCAAGATGGGGATTGTAACCGTCATCTTATGCACATTGCGGTAAATCGAGTCGATGCGAAAATATGGTGGAAATTATTCAGTCGAAACAAATCGAGCAACGGATGGAGTTGGTGTCTTGTATCGAAGTGAATGTCGAACGAAACGTATGGAATGAAGTATATATCGAATCGACAAAAGAATCAATAGAATCGATAAAGTCGAAAATAGAATTAATCGAATAAAATTGAAAATTCAATGAACATCGAGTCGAATTGATCACTGCAAGCAATGAATTGAAATTTCGTCGAAAATTGAATCGATAGTGAAAGTTAATCAACAATATCGAATGAAACTCCGAAATCCTTATCGAATCAAACCTCGAATCTCGAATTGAATCTTATAAAGTAGAATATATAATATTCTATGATATAATAGAATATCAAACCAAATGAGGTGTCAAATCTTAAAATTAACTAAGTGGAATATCGAATATCGATTATCGAATATTGATTATCGAATATCGAATATGCAGTATTGAATATGCGTCGAAATTTGAAACGATAATCGTGAACGTTGTCAACATCAAATAGAATTTGGAATCGAACATCAAATCAAAGATCTAACCAAACAACGAGTGAATAATCCCATCAAATATCGACTTACACACCCAACCACATATCGATGGGAACGTAGCATTCAAATTGGATCAGACGAATTAAATCCAGAAACGAAAAGGAGTGAACTGCAAAACCATAATTGAACTCAAGGTCGAATTGATGGTCAAATGAAATATCGAGCCAACGTGAATTGAAACTAGGAATAAAACATCAAGTAGAAAGTAAAATCAAATGTCAATCAAATGTCGAATCAAACACCGAATCAAACATCGAATCAAACCTCGAATCAAATGCCCAATCAAACGTCGACTCGTACATCAATCCAACATCGAATAAAACATTAAATCAAACATTGAATCCAACATCCAAATGGAACATGGAATCGAACATCGAATTAATTATCAAATCGAACGTCAAATCAACTATCGAATCAAACATCCGATCTAGTATCGAAGCGAGCATCGAATTGAATTTCGAGTTGAATGTATAATCTTTCGTCAAATAGTATATCGAAATCAACATCTGATAGAACACCAAATCAAATATCGATTTACATACCCATCCACATATCGATGCGAGCGTAGCATTCAAATTGGATCAGACGAATTAAATCCAATGACGAAAAGGATTAGAACTGCAAAACGGTCATTGAACTCAAGGTGGAATTGATGGTCAAATCAAATGTCGAGCCAACGTCAAATGAAACAAGTAATCGAACGTCAAATGTCGAATTAAACACCGAATCAAATATCGAATCAAACATTCAATCAAACTTTGAATCAAATATCAAAGTAGAACATGGAATCGAACCTCGAATCAAGCACCAAAAAAGAAACATCCAATAAATATAATATTTGTCAACAAATACAAATAACGAATTAAATATAAAATCTAACGTAAAATCAAATATCGAATCAGGCATCCAATCAAATATCGAAGCGTACCTGAAATTTGAAATTGAATTTGACGAATTAAATTGAATGTTGAAATTTGAATCGATTATCGAAGTGAATATCGAATTGAATCTCGAGTTGATTATAGGATCCAACTTCAAATAAAACATAAAATACATCAAATCAAATATGAAATCACACATCGAAATAAACATCGAATCAATAACATTGAATCAAACATCAAATCAAATTCAATAAAAATTGAAACGGTATATCGAATTTTACATAAAAGCTTATATGGAAGCCAGCTTAAAATTTGTATCGAACGTCGAACTGATTATCGAATTGAATCTTTAATCAAATAGGTATCAAATCTAACGTCAAACAGGCATTAAATTAAACATCAAATCAAACACCAAATAAAATATTACATTAAACATGAAATTTTAAACTGACTCGGGCGAATTGAATCAAATAAAGAATTTAATCAAGCGTTGAAATTCGAGTCGATCATTGAATACAATCGATAACCTCAAAGCCATTCAATCAAATTTAACCATATATTGAATCATATTAAATAGGATATCGAATTGAATCTAATCTAATATCGAATCGAATCGAAGGAAACCATGAACTATACAACTTCTATAACTTTTATAACGATAAATAATAAAAGATTATATACATGAGCACACATACACAACAATATACGAAAACCTTCATATGGACATCGCATTATGTTCGTATAGTGTAAACGCGACATTTCCAATAATAATACAGCGCGAGTATACCGCAGCTAACGAATCGTTAAAACCGATTTAACGATGCGATTTTTAGACCATTTGCAGTGAAAATTTTGCGTTCGCACCAACTCTGCTCAGTACAGGGGACAAAGGCTTGCCAAGGAAAGAGAAAGACAGGCGACGACAATGCCACGGCCCCCCGCGCTTCGGGCTCTAATATATTGCCGCTTGCGGACATGACGGAAAAGTATTGGGCCCTTGTTAGCCCGACCTGTATAAGGGCCTGCGCACATATATATAAGCCCACTGCCTGATCTGCTTTCCTGACTGCGGGTATTTTAATGCGAAAAATTGCCGCGTACTGCTTCGCAGTGTATATATATAGGCTTCCGTTCGGTAGTAGGATGGATACTTTTTTGCTGTCGATATAATCGGAAGCTTAAAAAAGTGCATTTGATCTTGATATAAGTGTGTACCAGAATCGATGTTGAGATTTTTCGGAGTGCGGTTCATATTTGATTTGTTATATTTTTTTAATTTTCTAAAATTTGTATTTTCAAGTAAAATTTACTTGATTCTAGTAAAAGTATAATAGTAGCAAGTAAATATTTACTTAACAAAAAAAGTAAAGTGTATTGTAAAGAAAAAATTATTTATCCAAATTTATACTACATTTTTCGAAGTAAACAAAATATTTATTTCTCTTAACTAAAGATGTTGCTAAAACCATGAAATGTATATTTAACAAAATAATTTCTGATATTAAATGAATATTTACTTGATTTAAATAAGTGTTATTGTATATTAAATAAATGTACTTAAATTAAAGAAATACTCTTATAAGTTAAATAAATACTTTTTTAATATTATTGAAGTCAATGTAAAGCCAAGAAAATAATTTCTCAAATTAAATAAATATTTACTTAATTCAAGTGTATTGTTCATAAGTCGTCTATATACATCGTCCGAACTTGGTTCGCTTGAAAATCAGATAAATTCTAGTAGAATTTTCGGAAAATCGTAATTTTTCCATGCCTACATTGATCCTCGAGAAATATCGATCGATCCTCCAAAACCTACGTGTACATAATGGCCCTCCACAGGCCAGCCAATTCATCTGAATATCATGACAGGGCCCTCGCATTGTCATGAAAATCAGATTTCCTTGGAATCTCACGGGACTTAAATCGGTAGTCTCCTATATATGACGAACGTTTACCCCAAAATACAGTGAGAAAATGCAAGGAAGAATTTCGAGGCCGAGTCGGAAAAGAGCAAAGAGTTTGGTGTATATATATATAGCATAAGATCGGTTGGCCGTTTGGTGGTCGGTGTGGCGCGATCTAATAAAAATCTGACGCGCGTAATCCCCGGTTAAGTCAACGAGGCCACCGCCAGCGATAAATAAACCAATAAAACACGAAACCCCTCTAACCGACACGTGCCCCCGCTATCTCCTTTGCCTTATTCTCTCCCGTACCTATATACACATATATATACCTGTGCGTGTGCGTGTGTGTGTCTATACGTGATTTTTATTGCAGAGGGACGCGAGACGTCACCCTCCCTTTTAATAAGCCGCACTCCACCCCTTCTCTATTGTGCAATTGTGTATTCTGGTCGAGATACGATATGATATACTAGATTCAATTACATATAATCGTGCCTATTCTTTCGCACGAAAAAGGAGCGATTATGAAAGTTTGATAAATGATGTACACGCGAGGATCTCGCCGGATCTGCCTGATGTATCGCTGTCAAATCGTCTATTATTCCGTCTTATTTTTATTTCACGACTTCACGTACCCATGGAAATTATATAACCGTTATTTTTTAAGAAAAACAAATTTTCTTAATATTTCGGAGACGACATGTAATGAAATTAAATTGAAGATCGAATCGTATAGACGTCAGGCAAAGGGTGACGCTTAAGTCACCCGTTTTTCAGTCCATTTTTGGATATTCAAATTTTAAAGGGTGACATATGCCAAAGTGTCCTACGAGATGGGTCACCAATTTCGAAAAAGTTTTTCTTTCCTCCACCATATTAGATCCGCCATTTTGAATATCGAAATGTCAGATTTCATATCAGCGACATCGAAACCCCCAACGAGTTTCAAGTGAATTCCAGCGATGCTTGAATTGTTTGTCCGCCATGTTGGATCATCCATTTTGAATTTTGAAAAGCAGATGTCCGATTACGAGTCAAAAAAGCGATGTCAAAAATCCTCGAATAATAAATTTCGAGAGAACTCGAAGGACGTTTAAGAATTCCTCCGTCATGTATCATCCGCCATTTTGAATTTTGTTTATCTGTAGTTATGTTTGTAATCAACTATCTCGAAAAATCCTTATGCATTCATTTTTGTATAGCTTTTGATAGATTTCAAAACTTTTTTATGCCAATTGCAACAGTTTTCTTGTTGTTATATGTTAATATTCCCTGCAAACATTGAAATTAACAGTTAAATAACTTTTCCATACATGTCACTTGTTATGTAACTGTTACATAGTTGTTACATAATTGTTACATAATTGTAAAAATTGTGCTGTTGGGCTTTTATATTGAATATTCATCCTGTTTTTTTTTTCATGTTATACCAAACAAAAAATGTTTACACATAATATCCGACGTAAAATTTAGTGTATCGTTCATGAATTCTAAGCATTTTGTTACTACTACAATTCCAAAAATGTTGACAGTTTGTCAAGGAAAATATATAAAAAATACGTATAACATTTGAGACTTATTTGTTTCCTCGAAGATTATCAATTTTTAGAAAAAATTTGAAAGTACACAAAATATTTAAAAGTCGCCAAAGGATGTACTAGAACTTTTTCAGAACTTTTCATAAATTTTTCAAATGTTTCAAACAGGTAAAATAAAAAATATTAAAATCGTCATTAAATAAAATCTCAAAAATATCCAGTGTAATTCTCGATGAATTCTAGGAACTTTTCATTTTCTAAGAACTTTTCATTTTTAAAAGCTCACCGTTTTTTAGTTATAGTGTCCTGACATTTAAAAAAAGAATGCCATTTCGAAGGCCATTTTTAATTTTTTATTCCGGACCCTACTATACATCTTAAAAGTTCTATCCGGTATATTGTATAAAAGTTTCCATTGTTTTTAACTTTCTAAGTATGGATTGTAGACAAATTCTGAGACGATATTCTGGAAGAATGTGAAAATTTAAATCAGATGTCGTGTATCGGTAATTGTTTTTTGGTATAGACAGTATGAAAATCAATTATGGATGAAAATTCATTGAAAATTGACATTTGAGACTTGATTGATTAAATTAGTGATTGTTTACCGGTAAGATAAAATAAATAAAGTTTCAATATAATAAAAAAAAAAAATATAAAAAAAAAATAATAATAAAATAATAAAAAAATTAAAAATAAAAGACTTATAAAAAATAAAGCGCTGTAAAAAATTGTTGGAGCAATCCAGTATGACTGAAAAAAGTTTCAAATTTTATAGAATTTGTTAACCTCGAAAATTGTCAACTTTCTTGTAAAATTGAAGAGGTCAAAAATGCTTAGAATTCACAAAAGAATAGACTAGATTTTACGTCGGATATTATGTGTAAAATATGATTACGTCAATCACAATAAGACTGATTGTGCCGAATACAGTTCGGTTTATCACTTTTTGCTACGATAAATTTTAATTACTGTGTTATCCAACAGAAAATAAAATATGAAAAATTGACCAGGCTAATCTTCTGCACTATAGACTGCGAAGACCTTACAGTTGTCAAAAGAAAATGTTTTTTTTTTAATTTCGTTTGGCGTATTACATATTTGATGGCATTATTAAAATGATATCTAATACTAAACACTAAACGATGAATGTATACGTATACATATATCTAGAAATACACAATTTACTATATAATGTATATATCGTGTATCCCCGTATACACGTATAGATATTCGACATCGTTCTATTCTGAAAAATTCTCGAAAGTATAAATTACCGATATCGGTTTCTCGATGTGACCCTCGAAAGAATCTTTAACTCTAAAGTCAACAACGGACGATATTAAGAAGAACATGAACATGTGGCATGCGTGTAAGTGGCTCTGAAGTGTTTGAATCTGTCAGCACGAGATCCTTAAAATACTCGGTGTGGTGGCATGTACTTTGGTCGAAATGCACATATATTAAGGAATTTTAAGTACTTTATTGAAATTTAATTTGTATATAATGTCGAAGCATCGAGAATATTACATACAGAATCATGTATATTTATGACTTCGTTCCCTCTTGAAGAAACGAGCACTAAAATAACAGCGACATCTCAAAAATTAGAATATCAGTAGACCATCGAGAAAATGTTTTTTTTTTCAATTAGTTTTCGAATGTATATACACAAAACACTTTTAACAAGAGTTCAAATAGATGTTGTTAATTTTACCATAAATTAATGTCAATTCTTCTTATTACGATGAATTATAGACGACACTTTAACTATAATGGTAAAATTTTCAAGGAAACTCATGATGATGGAAAAACAGCGCAGTTCAATAGTCGTCCCGCAAGTTTAAGTTTTAATACTTCATTACAAATTGTGGTAAAAAGAAACGTTTTATCCGTAAACTGTCATAAGGAGCCGTGAACTCATTAGCCGTTATCCGGGCAGCAGTTGAAAAATGGCGGCTACATCACTGGTCATTTTTCAAAAATTCGGTGCCGACGCTCGGAGGAGCATCGTTGAAATTCGTTTACCCTCGTTCGCCCAAATGAGCGGTCTGCAATTAAGCTTAAAGCATTCATTCGGGAAAATGAAGTTGTTAACTGGCGAGCGATAAGGCGTAAAAAGTGTCGGCAATTTCCGAGATTAATCGACGAGCCCCGATGCCCGTATATATATATATAGTATATACTTCCGAATATTTCGGCAACTTATTATCGGCTTTGAATGTTCGTCTCACGTGTGTAATCCACGTCGCGAGCCGCACACGCGTGAGGACTTTTTTTTTTTTTGTTGCCCCGACGTATGTATAAAAGACCATTAATTATTTTGACTGTGCGAAAGGCAAACACACAAGCGGGAAAAATCTTGGCATTGTGATTGCTGATAATAAAAGTCAGCAATAAAAGGTAATCCCTGGCGGTATTATTGAAAAAAAAGGAGAGAACAAATGCCCGATATTGAAATCACAAAGTTTGATGGCTTGAATTTTTTTGCTTTGTTTTAATTAAAATGTAAAATATTTTCGAGAAAAGCTACTGTTTGACATTATTCATATACGTGTAAATGTATGTGTGGGAAAAGAAAACACTCGAGAATGCCTTTGTTTTTTCACGTGTTATTCTGCGCAGTGGAAGTGTTAATTCGGCGCTCAAAAATGACACGTTTCACAGCGTGGAAAAGTGAAGATGAAGATTTACACGTTTCAATGTATTATTTTCACACGCTTTTATTTGCAGTGCGGGCAATTGACGACGCGGTAAGAACAATTATGACAATTATGTAACAATCGTGTAACAATTATGTAACAACTGTGTAAATGTCCTGTAACTGTTACCTTCAATGTTTGCAGGGATCGAACGTCCAAATATACGCACATATAAGACATGTACGTAAGATTCTCTGTTTTGATTTCTAAATTAAATATTATCGATGTACGTCCGCCAATTACAGAGTATTGTTTTTTTTTTTTATCGAAGAGCGATAATGTTATACTCTTTAATAATGAAAACAAACACATCCGATAAATTCAAAATAATCAAATTCATATACAAGCTCATAAATCGACTTTCCCTTTATACGTATATATAATTACAATATCTTGACTGTGCGAAAAGTAAACACGAGTAATACGATTTTTAGCGACGTTTTAATCGTATTTACCAGAGGTTTTAAACCTGGATTAACTCCTTGCTGGCACTTTAAACGTCGGGTGGGAACGACGATGCAGCGTCCCTTATTCCGACAGTAACATAAGCCTCCCATGGGGATGTAACGATATTACACGTCGAGTATACACACACGGAACATTCAAATTTCGGATGGGGGAATCCCCGGAAAAGCGACTACGGGCCCTTCGAATCTTATCCTACCCTTCTGTAGGCTTGTCCGTCAGTATCTGACAATTGATTTTCATTGTCGAGGGCGTCGAACGTATATATATGCGCACCCGCCCGCAAGTGTTGACGCTTCTATTTACTGTATAGCGACGTGAAATTATACGGACGCGATTTTCTGATCTCCCAAAATGTTAACGTGTATATAATTCGAAGAAAAATTGTCGTTCCAAAATTAATTCAATTCATATATATATGTTTTGTTGCTATTTTGAAATTCGGACATCAATGAATCCATTACTACTGCATTTGTTAGCAACGTGCCAGTTCGACATCATATTTTAATTTCCTTATTGTATTATTTATAAATCTATTTATATCACTATTGATAACAAAGTGAATTAAAGTATCAAATTTTTGTCCAACGACATTTATCAACATCGCTGCTAAATGTGACGGTGCTTGAATAAAACGAATCCTCGTGGAAAAAAAAAGTGAGATCCCCAAAACGGAGTGGGTCCCTATAGGGTGTATATATATATATATACAAACACGTTTTCAATTTCCCTTTTCTTCGATCGACGTCATGAATGCTCTCGTCAATTGGCTATCCCATTGACGAGGGTGTTGGATATGCGGCATTTTCAGCCTCCCGCAAGTGCGCGCTTGTATTTCAACATCACAGATTTGCATGAGTGATTCGACGAATGGACAATCGACGCATATGCTACTTTTATTCTATGAACTAGGGGTATTTTCTCGTAAAGTTAATTATTCATATTTTTCCAATAGTCCATTGTGTGCGACATTCAATGCGTATGTTTTAAACGTATAGTGGTACATGAACATATTTGGGATGTTCTGTTTGTTTTTACACTTCTAGAACAATAAATTTATGATTTTTTAATTCTTATTTTTCTTATTGTTCTGTAAATAACCCAGCGACCTCAACCAGTAACAATTATATATAACAAATATATCATGGTTATTACTTACATAAATGTTACATTAATATTAAATAGTTGTTACATTGTGGTTGAGTGGGAATTGTATACATATATATGATTGAGATAAAAAATAAATGTTTCGTTTCGAAAACTGTTTAAATACGACATTTGTACAAAAAATTTCATACAATCTACCCGCAAAACGTGTAACCTTCCTGAAACGTTACATTGTATCATATTTGTTAACAAAAATGTAACGTTACGCAGTAACGGTACGTTATTGTTTCTGATGAAACGTTCCGCCGTTGCATATAATAAATTAAACCTCTCGAGAAAGTTTGTAATAAGAAGTCATTGTAAAGTTTCGTAAAAATGTTATCAGCAACGTTACAATTCGACCGAGAAAGTTTGACGTTACGAACGTTACGAACTTAATGTACGAGCAACGTTTCAAAATTAATGTCGTACAAAAACACATACCTGAGAGGTTGACTTGTCACTTTATATACTTTTGAACGTGTATATTGCAAAGTCACTTGAACGTTTCTGTAAAATGACATCTGAAACGTTACAAATTGTAAAAGAAAGTTACACATTTTTGCAAGGAGATTACAATATGATCTTCTTGGTAACGTTACTAACTATATGCTTTTGCAACGTTTCAAAATTACTATGATGCGCGTTTAGGTTATACTAATGTAATTTTCTAATTAACATTGGGAACGTAACGTTTCATGGAAATTATTTCTTGTAGGTTGTAAGAGAGTTCAAATTCATCGCTAGGTGGCGTGCAAATTCAAAAGTGAAATCATGCTAATTTTTAAAGTCAGAGAAAACTTGATGTTAATAGGAAAATTTTTTATTTGTATTGTATGACTTTCCTAATTTTTTTTTTTGTTATAAACAAACAATATGTGAAAAAATTCCTAGTCACATAATCATATTATCTAATACAATTTTTCGCTCTCTGCAGAATGAATTAGTAACTCCCAGATAGGTTACCACACATGCACTTTTCAAATATAACGTTTCATTGTAACGTTTCCTTAATAGAACATTCTCCGTATCCAGAATACTTATATATATATGCATGGTATTCAAAAGTTTCAATATGATATTATGAATCTTACATAAAAGTAATGAAGGCAACGTTCCTGAAATAAGATTGAGAGATTTCAGTACAGTTATTGTAACCGCACATAAACATTTCAAATGTTACGTTTCGCTATAACGTTTCTGAGGTAGGACATTCACCGTTTCCAGAACGTTACAGAAACGTTTATGAGCCTAAAATTGAAATGTTACATGGATGTAATAAAATGATCCAGTGATGTTTTTAAAACCGGCAATGTAGTGCACACTACAACTGATATTGTTATTTGTCAAGAATATTATCATAATTTTCAAATAATCAAAACAAAAGAGAAAGTATTGAGAAATTAATAACAAATTACGTTTTATAATTTTACATCATTTCTTAACTGAAACACCTATTCGGATGTTCAGTTTCAGAAACGCAATGCTCGAATAAGAGGTTGAATGCGCCATCTGACACCGACGCGTGGAGTCCATTTGTACCATACTTTCTTGTATAAAAAAGATAAATGTTATCGTAGCAATTATGTTATAAATTTGATTTATTATCAATGATTGGTAGTTTTGTGATGTTACGCCAACGTTCATTTTTTTATAGTTTTTCGGTAACTTTTTTTATTGCAATATTTTTTTTTATTCAATTTGTACTAACTTTTAGTATTTTTTATTTTATATCGGATGTTCCTAATTTTTTTGTTGTCTTTGAGCAATTTTCAAACTTCCCAATGTTACTGAGTTAGCGAAATTTGTAAATATTTGTCGATTACTATTTTCCTCATCCAACATCAATATCTTGTAATTTCATCAGTAAATGTACTATTTTAATAATTTCTGAAAATTGATACGCGATATTTGTTGACATTTTTGTTGATTGTTATTAAAATATTTTGTCGCTTATTATGTTTTATGGTAATTTATATGTGTAGTAGATGAGGGTAGTCATGATTAGACAGTCGTCATGGTAGGACCACCGCGTTTCATTCGCTTTATCACACTATAGCGCCATCTATCTTTGCTTGCGAATACTTGTTAGAAATGTCAACAAATATTAAACGCAAAAATGCCTAATCTATTGACGATTTTTGATAGATTTAACTTAAGATTTAAATTTTTCAACATTTTTTCTCGTTTTACTTTGGGCGACCTGCAATCCTTATAGGTGCACCTCGTAAACGAAGATATTTCGAAAAGCCACGTTTAATAAACTCGAGTCGCCTTTCCTCGCGCGAGCAAAGGTGGAAAAAGACGAGAATACCGAGGTGAAAGAAGGAGAGGGCAAAAAAGGCGAAACAGAAGCAAAAGGAACGGAATACAAGAAGAAAGGAGCGGCGAGCGGCGCGGCGGCGTGCGTTCCGGTACTAATTACGTGGAGAGGCACGGGAGAGTGCGCGTTTGCTCGCTCAAAGAAAATTAAGTATAGGTTTAATTAGGCCGCGCGCTAACAATACGCAGATATATTTAAATCACCCTTAAAGGTTTCAATTTTCTCCACCTCTCCCATTAACGCGGCGCGGTCTTCTCCCCCTCGCTCTCAGGCGAGTCTTAATTATTCCCCCACCATTCGTTGGAACGTCTTCCTCGCTACTAGATAATTAGCGACGTCTAATTGTCTTGGCACACGTACAATTGGAGAAGCGCTTGAAAATTCCAGCTTCTTCTGTTTTAGCTCCTGGCTCGCCGAAACTTAGGCACGAACGTAAAAAGCCACACCTGTCGAGGCTGACAAATGAATCCGTCCTGCAATTCAATTGCACTAAAAGACGATTATCAATTAATAAAAAGAGAAACTATACCCACTTGAAGTTTGAACGTCCAATAACATTCCAGCGCATGTCAGCGACTGATCCGTGAATTTATGATGCCTCCCAATAAGCGAAATTACAGCTCCATTGTAACGATCGAAATGTATTACGGCAATCCGAGCGATAAAAACCTAACGGCGATTATCAGTCGCCTTTAATCGCGCGCGATGTAAACGATGAATGAAGCCGATAATATAAAGATCGGCGCACCTTGGAATGTCATTCAATCGCTTAAAATTGCTCCTTTCCCTTTTTCTTTGCCGCCTAACGTTTCACTCGTGCATTTAGTCTAATTGCAAGTCACACATACGTCTCATTTATCAGCCGGTTTCGCGAGCGTCATCCTCCCGTACGCTCTGTATCCTAAGTCCAAGGGCACCAAAGTGCACTTGCCAAGCACTTCGAGATGACTAATGATGCTTTAAGCACTGCTCAAGTGGCGCTGTTAGCAGACGCGAGACACAACCCGACGTCCTCCTACTTACTTATTCTTCGTCGCCCTCTTCACACCTCTTATCCTCTTTAGAATTCACTGCACGTTTGTTTACATGTAATACACAGCAATTATCGTGTCGTGTACTCTGCGTTTATACCTTGGCGCTGCTTTTGTACCTTCCGGAATCTGGATATACTTTTTTTGCATATTCTATCCTTTATGTTTAGCGTTTGGTCTTCAATTGTCTCTAGTCGAAAATCTCCCTGGTCTGTCGTTAATTAATTATTATGAATTTAAACCTTCTTTTATTTATTACCACAATGGATGTGCCATGACCATGATCAGTGCCCAGTATGAAGGTGCATACGTATTCAGCGGAATGAATTCAGAATTTGATTAGAAGAAATATCATAAGAATCCACATAAAATTGTGGACGTTGAAAAATTATAGGAACCTATTATAGAAACCTATTATAAAAACTTGGATTAAAGCAGTTTCTCTTTCGGGTAATTGTTCGAGTCGCCTAATTCATTCAGTTCAATTAACCCTCGTATAATTTCTTTTTTTAGCTACCTCACGTCGCTAAACGGAAATGGAAAAACGCGACGGCGGAATTCGAAAAAAAAAAAGAGGAAAGCGTCTCGGAGTGCAGCCGAAAGTTAAGTGCGTTCAAAGGACCCGAAAATGCTCGAGATTTATTTACGTCCGTTAAAAAGAACTCGGCGACCGAGAGCACTTGTGAATTTAAAATGTCGAAATTGTTTACTTCCAATGACATCGTGCGCTAACATCGACATCCACCAATTTGGTTAAACGTTTCGTCTTCCTTAAAATACATTCCGCTTTTCGAAACGCTCAGCTACCAGACTCGGACGCATTACATCCCATAAAACACGTGACACATATAAATCCCGGCTTCGTTTTATTAGTGCAAAAGGTCGTAAAAGAATTACGCATAAAAAGGCGGCAAATTCAAATTAGGCAGCTCATAATTTCTCCAATTTCGCGGCCGTTCTCCTCGTAAAAGGTCCGGGCGGAAGGAATTTCGCGGGATTTCGTGGCTAGCGGAATCGGTCCGTCCGAACGGGCTAGTCACGAGACGATTAATAGGTAACAAACAAAGGCGCGGGGTATCGCCGTCTCTTTTCGGTCCGACTGCTTCTTCGGAAGACGAAAAGTAGATAAAGCCGATCGTTCCGTTCCGCAGCGGCGGCTTTGCCAAAAGTCCGGCTAATGGAGTCGTTCCTGGTACAGTCGCCTTAAGAAGTGTAGCTGGGTCGGCCACAAATCATAAGATTAGAATTTTAAATTCACCTTCCGCCACGCGCTACATCCGTGAATTCCCCCGAAATCTCGAACCGCGATCTTCCTTGATGGCCGAATAGAATGCACGCGCCTGGGCCGCGTCCAATTTAAATAACGACGATTGGTCGTATAGGCATTCGATAGCCAAGTATGAACGCGTAGCGACGATAATTCAAGGATGCGTCCAGGGGATTTGTTTATACAGACGAGAATAATAGCTAATAGCATTTGTACGAGGGTTGGTCCTTTTCGGTTGAGCCGCCATTTTCGGCGCGAACTGGTGATTACCTCAGCCTGACGAATTTGAATTTCATGGGGGTGTCGGATTCGCTATCCCAATTTCGACTCTTCTGCAGACATTGCAAACGTTACGATAATGCTGCATTATAAAGCGAAGTAATGGTTACTAGACATCGTCCAAGGACTTTTGGTGGACACTTTCAATCAAAACATTCTTCAACCAGTTACATATCTGTCTTGTGGTATTTGTATCCAACATTGGTTTTTGCTAGTTTTCCTACGGTCTTGCACACATGAATCCCAGATAGCGAAAGTACGCCAGGATACAATCGTCGCCTGAAATAGTCCAGTTGTCACTGACGAGGACGTCCATCGGGCCAAGTTGGATGATTGCGGTACAAAATATTTTACTCCTGTATTCCATTTTGTAATTATGACAGCTATTCTTCATCTTTGGTCTTTGCAATCTGACATTACTTACAATCGGACTTTACCACTTAAACATTTACCATTTTTCGGATTTTTCATCACTTTTGCAAACTAGTGTCAATACAAGGATAAAACGATTCAATCACACAACACATTTGACAATTATTCGCTCGTAAGTCATTTGCAACGTATAAAACGCAATCTAGCCATTTAAAGACTTCATAAATGTCCTCTCAAGCAGTTAAATTCTCACGTCAAAAGCGCGCGCATTCTTCGCCACCTTGCATTTAATGCTTCTCGCAGATTCGTCGTTCTAAGTATCTCCCTTTCCCTTTCATCTCTTCATGTGTAACGATGGCATGCCACACCTGTCCAATCAGCGTGTTTCTTTAGCTGAAGCACCGCAGCCAAGAGGTTCACGATCTCATGAAATAGAAAATAAGAGAACCCCCTAATCAACATGCGTTCCGTCCAGCCAATTAGAAATACTCTGTTTTACCGACTGTCATGGTGAATCGCGCATTGAGTTGTATCGGTCGAGTTACATTTGCTTCGTTAGTAGAATGCCCGAGCTCTGTGTACTCTCTCGCTCTCTTTTCCCCTTTTCACTTGCTTACGAAATATGTATATATATACATCCATCTCTTTATCTCATTCAGCTAAATATATCATTCTCCAATCGCATTTTGAAGTTTCTCGTATCCACATGCTGCAGACAGAAAGAAAGAGAGCGAGAGAGAGAGAGAGAGAAATGGAATCCCAGCGAAAACTAACATTGGCTAAAACTTCATGCTAATTTTGTAATTTAAAAACTTCAGACTACAGTACCAAACATTTTGTAATGAGTAACTTGTAACTCTTCGACAACTGTCGTGTACTCTGAGCTCTTTATTTCCTTCTTCTATTTCATCTTGTCAATTATTATACTTATTCTCGTCCTTCTTTCGATACGCCGCCTTCCGCACTCTATCTTCTTCTCCTTCGATCCACTGCTTTTTTAGCCGGAGCCTCTCTTTCTATTACGATCCCTATCTCGCTCCATCTCGAAGCTGTCTTCACCTCGGTGTACACGATACACAATATGGACTGATGGTTGATTTACGGCCGAGCAAGTCAGCGGACTCTCCTCTCGGCAGTAAGAGAGGATTGCTAATAGTCCCTCCACGGCTCAACTGCCTCGCAAATATTCCGTTCTCTAATTGGAATTGATTAGGAGGCCTGGACCAAGTCTGCTACGGAATAAACGGAATTGCTGTACAGAAACGGTCGACCAACCGCCATGATCGGCCACACCGCCTAGCAGAAGCTACTAAAAAAGATTGAGTGGAGGACCAGAAATCGAGATAAGAATGATACCCGCCTCTGTTACATAACTACGTTTATATTAATGATACTTGGACTTCAAGATTTTATGCTTTTTCGAAAATGCTGAATGAATTTTAGTTACCGGTGACTATAGTAACCAGTTTTTAATTTGGGTTTATGAGATTGGCACATAATTACCTAAATTCTGATGATATAAACGCAGTAAGACATTAATACAAACGTTATTTACAGTACGACCACGTTTTTGAGACATCGTTAAAATATAGATTGACGGCAGAGAATCTACGAAAATCAGAAGGTCATTATTGGTATCTTTGACATGAGAATCAACTTGCACTGAAGAAGCAAGTAAAAGAGCCAAAGACATAACTGAAAAGGAAACACGAAACAACTGGCAAAAATTAAATAAAGATTACCAGAGACAGAGAGAGAGAGAGAGAGAGTAGACGGTTTCGTTCAGGTCTACGTTCGTTTTATTTTTGTCACGGCCGCTCGTTTGCTATCTAAGTCCAGCTAACGAGCCTGTTAGCAGCAATTATTCTAATTAATATCTCCTTCCCGGCTCTTCCCCGAGCGAAGATCTCTCTGAGCCGCGAAGGAGGAAGGCCGCGAGGCAGTTTGGAACTAAAGAAGAGAGCAACGCTCGTTTTCTCCCTCGTCGAGACCGAGTACCATTCGCTTTACGACGTTACTCGTCGGACTTTTTGCGCCCGCTGCATGATTAGCTATTACGTCTCCTTCCTCCTTAGTTACCACAGGATTGAGTCTTCTTCGCTCGTCTCTCGTGTTCCTTTTGTCATCCAGCTTCGCAAAGCGCCCCCTCGGAACGAGCCGGAAAAAAAGGCGCCCGGTTGGGGAATCAGGTGAAGCAGGGACGGAGGGGGCAAGAGAGAAATAAAGAAAGCCTTCGGGCTCCTCTAATTGTGTTTGCTCTCGTGCTCTTTAAGAACCACCCGTTTTTTGTTTTTTGTTTTTTTTCATCGGACTCGCTGCGCCCATTCAAAGACCATCGCTCGTCACGTTTATAAGATCCTTGTTATGAGAAATGAGCGCAAGCGAATAAAGTAAATCGGATTGCCCGACAAGTGTTTTTGTAAATTACCCATCAACGTATGCGAAATTAGCGTTGGCAGTAAAAGCGATTTGTTGGCGCCTAAGATCTCATTCGATTGCCAAATCCACTGAAAGCTGAAGATGCTAATAGTAGAACGTATAAGAGAATGTACAACTATTGATACTATATTTCTTAGTATCGCGATTCCGAAACTGTAGGTTAATTTGTCCTGTACGTCTTCAAATAAATAGCACATGAAAGGCAGGGTGACTAGGTGTTGGTGAAAAACCGACAAGCTCCCATTTGAAACATACCTCCATGCCTGGACATCCGAATGGAAATACGAAATTAGAAAGACAAAAAAGTCAGGGAATAGGCCGGCATTATGCAGAAAAATGTAATCCCAACAAATTTTGCTATGAAGACTCAATGTTCCCGCCAACGTCGAAACTAGAAGTGACAGGATACGGAGCACAAGAGTCTAGAAAAGTGACATCACTATAAATTGGTTTGTATTTTCCAGCGTGAGTGCTGCATCTTTGGATATTCGAACGGGGAATCGTCTTAGAAGATGATTCGAAAGGTTTGTAACTACTCGAGTCGAAGCACTGGGGGAAACGTCGCCACTCGTCATTGTCTCCTGTTTGCGATCAAAGAATCGATGTCCTCCTCCCATCGTTCGTGATTACCTACCTCGGGAGCACCGTTTTGCATCAATCGATCTATCGATTGATCGGCAGATCGATCGCTCGCTTTGCACGATGCTCATCCCCGGCTAGTCGTGCAGAAAGGAATTAACGACCGCGCTCGATAGCGACGGCGAGTCGATCTTACCTCTGATTTCAGTTCCGAGCGCGGGAATCAACGAGACTTTCCGCTCGATTCCCGATTACTTTTCCGTCGCGGTTTCGCTCTGATTTCGTCCTGAAACTCGTTTTCCCGCTTTAATCTATCGATTTCATTATTTCACATGAGTGTCGACGACGGTCCATCGAGACGATAATTTCAGGTTTCTTTTGGCGAGCTTACTGCACGTTTCCAAAACAGATTTGTCAAGCTTCCGGTAAATAGAGTGGAAATTAAGATGGTGAAGAAATACGATGCAAATTTTTGATTAAAATTCTTTTATGTTCATAAATTTCAAAAATAAGTAAAAACGGTCACTGTACATCAAACAGGTTATTCTTTTATGTTTGGTTGAACCTCATCACCTTCTGATCCCTGTCTGAGAGGCTTGATGCCGATAGTGACTATTTCAAAAAAGACATATTTCGAAGAGATAGCCAATTTCAATATTACAATGATGCAACATTTCGTTCATTTTTGGTAAACGGTTCAATTGCTATGTTTGAACAATCCGATGTACGCGCAGTAATGCGATTGAAGCTAATACGAAATTTTAAATCCGTCGTGGCTCTTGGCATTCGTAGGTCGCGCGAGGTGCGACGAAACGAAAGCTTCTAAAAATGTTTGCAAACAAAAAAATAGTATTGAAGAGCATTCAGGATAAGAAGTAGAAAGACTAGGGAGGGTTTTTAACTTGTAAAGATGCCAATTGTCGTCGTAATTGTTGCAATTGGAAAAGTGAAATTCTTAAATTGATGAAAGTTGACAATAAGACAATAGTGAAGTTGACGATATAATAAAGAGTGGCTGCACATAATTTGGTGTTTAAACTCTGCAGACACCAGGCTAAAAAAAAATGTATGCAAAAAGAAAGTATGAGAGCAAATAATTTAAATGCATAATTCAAATACACATTCGTGTCATGATCGTCGCAAGTCGTGCAAAGAAAGCGGATTATGCGATCACAACTCAATTGCAAAAACCCAACTCGCGATCTTTATAAATCAATTATTCGACGAACATCAATTCTACGTACGAGTCGAAGTGAGCACTTTTGTGTATCGGCAGCGGTGCACGATTCGCATGAAATACGAGCGTCAGATTGTGTCGAAAGTACCGGACAAAAGGGGACTCGCGGAAACGCCCGGTCGCGGGGTCTTGACTTCGCCTCGCTTCGGCCGTGTGTCGTGAAGGAAGGTGGATGAGAGGAGAGTAGCTGTAGAACAAAGGGTGGCCATATTGGTTTCGCGCGCAAAACAAAACGACCCGACGCCAAGCGCTTCCACTCACGAAGCACCGATACGGCCAACTTGGAAAACGGTAGTTGGGGACAATGCAAAATAAGAGACACAGAGAGATCTTCCGATAGTAAACTTAAGACGTTGCTGAATATTATGGTGCAATTTTAATTCGAATTCTCAAAGTAATTTTAGGAGGATAGGCGGGGGGAGGGGGGGTGTAACAACTTTGAAAAGACTATATTGGATAGAAATGTCTTGCCCAATTTGCATCCTGTTGGTGTTTACATAAATTTAAGCAAAACAATCATTTGAAAATTTTCCCTTAGTGAGCATTCTTCCGTTAAAGTTAGGTATGGGCATCGCTAAATGTCATGCAATCAACTGCATGCAAATATGTAGCTACGGAAAAGTCTTTGCGAGAAACAACGGTAGAAATCCTTTGTCTACGAATTTGCGCAAACCGTAAATGTGATTAAGCTTGTGGTTTTTACCACCACGAGTATACGTTCACGAATGACAGCTCCTTAATAAAACTGTAGAATCCTACATTGTAGTTGGTTACTTTGATGACCATGATGCAGTACAAAGACACCGGATGATCAGTCTCTTGACGAAGCGCAACTACTATAAGTGATGCGGTAGTCCTGTTAGTAACGTTAAAATATTCTATCCAGTTTCCAAATTCGGATTGCCTTGATCATTTCCAGTTTTCGCTGCGTCCTGCTCGAAACCGCTGACCAAAAGAAGCGGCGCAAGAAAATCAATAAAGAAATCAAACGTCGTAACCACGAGGAAGCTAAATAAGAGACCATTATTAGTGACGTCGAAGGTGACATTGAATGGTCTCCTGATTGAAAGTGAAAAAGCATAAACTAACAAGTGATCATCAATTTGTTTGACAAGCCGCGTCTATATACTTATCCGAGAGCGAATTCTCATTTCCGATCCTCCGTGGCAAGGTTCTGTAAAGTCTTCTAATGTCCATCCAATGGCAATAAGAGGGCTGAGGAAGACCGGGGAGAAGGAGCCCCGCGTCTACAAAGACGATAAAGAACAAGCGGAAGATGAGGAGGTGGAGATATCAAAGTCGTCGATGGAAAAGTGGGAGGAGCGTCCGGAAGAAAAGGCGAAAAAGAAGCGGGCGAAGGCGAGAGGGAAAGAGAAAAGGCAGCCCCAATGGTGTGCGGAACAGCTCTCATTCGATTCGGATGAACCGGGAGAGATCCGATCGAGCAGATAGCGGGGTGATCTGTGAGGCCCGGTGTGTGGTACCCCTTTCGCGAGTAGTCTGCACGCTTTCGCG
The DNA here is from genome assembly GCA_030522945.1 of Trichopria nigra. NCBI lineage: Eukaryota > Metazoa > Arthropoda > Insecta > Hymenoptera > Diapriidae > Trichopria > Trichopria nigra. The sequence continues at coordinate 19,986 of JAPYZR010000153.1, read as the reverse complement.
GACTACGGGGGCTGGAGACGAAGGGGCTCCCAGCTTTATATACCGTAGGGGGACCCTCCAAGGCGCTTGGGATTGAGACGTCGTGGCCTCTTTGTGTACTGATGCTTTCGGAGCGCCGTATTTACGATCAACGCCGCGCGCTCGCTCGCACACACCTCTTCGCTTCCTTCGTTGTTCCGGGCTTGTACGTACACCTACACGACACGCGTAACCGAGGCAGAGGCCTGGTGTGTACATTTGCGAGATGGGAAGCGGCAAAAGGCGGCGCTCTACGGGCCCGTATTTAAATTTGAAGAACAAAAAGCATGCGCCAACAACGCGCGGCCACGACCGATCCGAGTTACAGGCCTGTCTTGAAGGAGGGAGAACCGAGTAGGCACAATGTGTCTTCCGCAGTGGCAACGGCTGCTTTTCGCGATGTAACCTGCTTCGATTAGAAGACAGGCGATTTTTTCTCCAGGAGGACCGTCAACGAATTCATTTGCGTACATGCAGGGAACGAGGTAGTATCGGGATCGATAATGTTGGTGCATTGGAAACCCATTTCAGCTTTTTGGAATACCGATTAAACAGGCCTTCTTTTTCATTTCGAGCATGAAGTCTTATAGATGACAGTTGTATTGTCAAGTTTCAGTGCTTTTATACCATCGTATATTTCCTTACAGTATAAAAAAATCCTACAGTTGGCATAAACATTCGTATGGTTGATGCAATCACTTTTAAGGTTGATCCAACAATTTTTTCAGTGCTGCAATAGTTTTCTTCACGTTCAGGATATCCTCGTGCACGTGAAGAACTGCAAAAATTCTTCATTACTTTGAAGACAAATTCGGTTATCCTGAAATGTCCCTGATAATACCGAACCTTATGTCGAGGTAATGTAATGTTGTTTCACGGTTACGAAAAGATGGGCTTTTCAAAAATTTTTCGAGCAGACGACTTTTAAATATTCAATGTGATTCTGATTAATGTATTACATTCTATGTAACGAATATCCCACTTTTCTCCCTCGATGCACCTGCATGACACTTTACATTGAAATGTTCGTTATCGAAAACAACACTATCTGTATCTAATCAGAAAAGTACATAAAAAAATGGAAGCAGCCATAGTAGGTCCACTTATGGAGTCGTTTAATCCCAATAAAGTCCGAATAAATGACGGACGGACTGTGGCGGAAATACAGACATTAAAAACATCGATAATTACCGAGGCTAAATTTCTCCTCCTTTCTCTTTTTAGGATCGTTTTATGAGATCTCTGTTTGTTCGAGGGTGGCCGGAGCTCAAAAGGAGAGGAGATCGGCTCATATCGCACGGACGATCGCCGAGCGGCAACCTTTGAGAAGAATGACTGGCTCTAATCCGCTAAAAGTTAGACAAACAAATGACAATGAAGATGGCTATCGGCAAAGCCGAGGGCAGGGAGAAAGAAGTATCGGCGATATAGCATTCGACGAGTCCGACGACGACGTGAGGCCCTAATGAGTGATGCGATACGCTAATTGGCATTAAGCTGCCGCTTCGAGTCCGATCTACCTGTACCCCACGTTTGCAGAACAACGTTGCATCGGGTCAATTATATGCGTAAAAGGGACAATGATAAAACGGATTATTTTATCGAGTGTATACGGATTGCGATGATTGATAACAGGGTATAGTGGATGCTTCCAAAAGTATCCGTAATTTTGATTAATTAATTTATATTTGTGGAAGTTGTAGGTATACGTAAACGATCAATATCGAAGTAAACGTGAATTCTACAATTTCAGAGGATATGCATACAAACAAAAAGTCCTTCTTTCGGTCATATATATCAGCCAATAAAGCAGGCAGTGAATAAATCGAATTAAGAACCGCAATTTTTACAAGCACTAACGGAACACTATTAAGGAAAGAATATATACGACCAATGGTGGCGAGCAGTGGTCTAAAAAAAAAAATTAATTTTCCCGTCCCGCCTCCCGTCGCGCGCACAGCGGAGACGTACAAATTATTCGGAGCCGAACAAACGTCGGCTCCGAGACGCGGCTTAAAAAATCATCTCTTCGATCGAATGGCCGAGGCCTATTCATCGCGTGGAAATCTACCTGTCGTCGAAGAATCTCTGATCGACCGGAAAATTTGAGCCCGGCTACTCCCACGTGGACAAGTCTCCCGGACATGATTTCGTTAAAGGGTCCACCTGCCCGAAGACCCTTATTACGGGCCCGACTTTTCCCATGCTCGATATAAAAAGCTCGCTTTCTTTATGCAGGCGCTCGTAAATCCCACATCTGACTTTATGGCCTTTTATGTAATTCGTAGCTTCGAGTTTTGATACATTATCAAGAGTCGGATTGCGACATGTAATAAGAAATTGTGATGTATATACCGTGACGTTATAGGCACTGAAGTAGATAAAAGCTAATGTTTGTGGACCGTGTGTTTGCAGTCTTTTATTATTCCTTACACTTTTTTATATTGAAATCATCACAATTTTATATCATAATCATTTCTTATGGTATCATAAGAAGAATTATATAAGAATTTCAAAAGAGTAATTAAATAATAATATGTAACATTATTGTAAAATGTGGGTCTTTATGGGAAAAGCCATACACAACCTACCTATCCAATGCTTTCTAGTGTAAACAGCGTGAGTTTTCGGTCTGTTCCCATGCTCGGTATATAAAAAGCCTCGGTTTCATGTGATTCGGCGTCATAAATTATATCGATGCTTTTTTATAGCTTATTTATGCGCCGTACAGGTGTTGACGTGACAAGAAAAATTTGTGAGCAAACAAGACCGTACTTTTAGAAAACGGATTTCTATCTCTCTCTCATTCATCAACGTAACAATTAAATTGAAGAATAGTCTTATTCATAAAATGATATATATATATTTGATTTTCAATTAATTACATTTTTACCAGATGTTCTTTTAGTCATGGGATTTTTTTTTTTTTTTTAGAAAAATAATTAAAAATTAAAAAACATGAAAAAATAACAAAAATTCCATCGACGGATGTCCAACTTGACGCGGTGGTGAAGCTTGAAGATTCTCAAAACGACACCAGAAATATAAAACTTAGAGAGAATAACATAATTTAAAATGATTGAAAAAGCATTTACAAAAAAAAACGAATTTTTGAAGACTTTTTCCAAATGTTCAAAAAATCTGAAAAAAATCTCCAAAAAAATCCCATGACCAGAGAAACATCTGGAAAAAATTTTGTTGAGATCGGATGAAAATTATGGATGTTATCGAATTTTAAAACAATGAAGTTATTTTATAACCACCCGTTATATAACATATAATTTCCCGCAGAATTCAAATCTACCATGAAAAATAAGAATTTTCATTAAACATTTTCTTTGTTTGGTCTGACTTTGGCTTGTTTTTGGCATTGTACCCAAAAATTGAATAGTCCATTCCACAGAACGGAAACAATTACAAAAGAAACCCTATATATGCAAACCTGCAATAACTTTTTAAAATTTACATAAATTTTATTATCATTGTTTTACATAATTGTCCATGAAATTGACGTTTGAAAGACGTTTGATGACGTTTAATTGACGATTGAAAGACGTTTAATTATTTCAATAAAATAACATGAATTAAATTCAGAAATCGAGATGCAGAAAGTGAAATGTATTTGAATAAATGTCGGAAACTAAAGTGAAAAGAGTATAACGTCCGAAATGAAAAATATATTAAGTGTATTTAATAAAACGAGATAAATGGCTTTGATATACAGAAATAAATGTCTTCGAAGGAACGAATCCCGACAAGATATATGTACAGAGGAAGATTATGCTAAATATAATATGAAGAAGACTTCAGAATTCCTTCAAGAGTTACCGACTGGAGATTCTGAAATTTACTGGAATGATCGAATTTATGCCATCAAGCTGATCTGATTAAAATATTCTATAGTAAAAATCAAACAGATTCAGGGTTTCGTGTCTAACATAAAGTGAGAGTTTAGTTAACACGTAAAAATCTTGATATGAGCGCCATTAAACCAAACAGTATAAATTAATCAGTGTTAATTAGCGAGAATACGAGTATCTCGGTGAATAATGGGTCTACGGCGACAAGCCTCATATTAGAATGTGCAGAATTTGATGGCGAATATCGTAATACCTTGCCAGTTGCGTTAGCCCGATTCATTATCGAGAAATCTTCATTCGTACGTACTGATAAAATTTGAAAAATGCAAATGTATGATGTCTAACAAAAGTAGTGGGGCTATGGCAAGACGTAGCCGGTGCGTTGGAAACTTACAGTGTGCAGTAGGTTTCCGCGCACACCAACAGTTTCTTTGGATTGGTGGAACTAGGTGGTCCTACCTATGTAACTTTTTGCGGTATGAGCAGAAACTGAAAATCACCAGTCACTCCTTGCCACCACGAGCCTTGTTGGGTCCGACAAAAATGTCCAACCAGGGGACAAAGGTCTTCGTGGTACAAATACAAATTTTTATATTTTTGAATTCACGTCATTAAGGAAAAAAAAAAATATAGAACGATACAGGGAGTTGGGAAAAGTTTAATTAAGATGAAATAAAACTAGATGAAAGAATATGGAATGACATGTACTCGAATGAAACTGTTTGCGATAAACGAAATTGTACAAGATGGTAAGTTTCGATTCCATAAACCAAACAATTTCCATCTTGGAAATGTTGAATACGAGTCATTATGAAAACATCAAGCGTCGTAGACACGTTCGGACTCGCGAGTAATTCAATGTACAACCTTTCGTCTCGTCACTTCCTTTTAATATCGTAATTTTGTTTACTGCCAATTATAAATTGTTTAGTGACTGGCGATCGCGGGAATATGCCATAAGACGCGAATAGCTTAACATTAATCGACGAGGCAATTGCTTCGACATGGATCCCCGTCTTAATTAGCTTATCTGAACATCAGTAAACGTCGGAACGAGCGTGGTAGCGTCCTCTAGCACCCATAAAATACGACTAATCGTCGGCGCGGTGGTTCGCGAGGGAAAAAAATCCGATTATCAATCCGCAAGAGCCAAGACAAAGTATCCGCTGGACCTTAATGCTGCCTCGGGTCCGAGTGTAGCACCGAGTGTACACTCTGCGCTAAAGGAGACCCTAATGAAGACGCGAGCAACAAGAACGCGGAACAGCGCGTACAGCAGTTTGCGCCGCTTTCTTGCCGGCGTAATCAATAACCGTTCTCCATATAACGATCGCGCGCGCACACTCGCGTTTCTACATATATTTCGTGGTCGGCGTATATGGAATTGTGCGATCGTATTTGAATGTAAGCGGCATTTCGCGAAGCCGGAAGGACAACGGATGGCTCGCGTGGACACAACGGTCAGAAAAGGCACAAGACTCGTGATACAATGGAAAAACCGATTTTGTAGTTCGTATTCGTAATTTGAATACGGGATGAAAACAAAAAAATAATAATAATAAATAGGTGGCGCTAAGGACAGAAAAACGACACGTGGGATGCAACATCCAAGTATAAGAGCTCTTAAAAAATAAGGGAAAGACGACGTAAAATGGGTAAGAAAAGAAGAAACGATAATAAATACGCGACAAGGGAATAATGAAGCGAGTATGAATAAACGAATAAGACGCGATGAAAAATGGGAAGGCCGAAGACAATGAATAATAAGATAGATGAAGAGAAAAGAGACAAAGAGAAAAGGAATGACGATGAAGACGGAGCTCCGTACTGGGTATAAAGAAGGAAAGAGATGACGGACGGAGAGGGCGAAATAGGTAAAGTTAGGTGAATGAGGCACTCAAGCAGGTGTTGGTAAATACGAAACGGAGCCCGTGTGGGTCGCCGACAAAGGCCCAACGATGAGCGAACTGCATTCGGCATTTGTTTCTGCAGATACTTAGATCGTAATCTCGCGCTCAGGCATCGGTTGAGGTTATGTTCGGGCCCCCTTTAAATCTCGTGATTCTCTCTCTCTCTCTCTCTCGCACTCTCTTCTTCCCCCCTTCTTTTTTTTTTAAACCAACATCTCTTTACTCATCTTTTTGCTAAAATTAATACGACATCGCGTCGAGTGCGTGCTCGACGCAAGGCTCATTTTTATTAGGGCGAAAGGAAAGCAACTTTCTAATGACGAGAATCCGAGACATTAAGGTTCATTAAGGGCCCCTTAATCGAGGGGATGAGGGACGGAGATGGTGCACGAGCATAGTGGGCAATTGTAAGTGCTAATTACCGGGCGTTCCTACCCGCGGAGCGGCATGGATGAGGCCCCAGAGCAATTCGGGCCCAACGCGTGATCGACTAATTACTCGACCTGACGAGGAACTTCCTCGAACACGTTTTTGCGCGTTACACGGCCTTTTTTAAACTCGCGCCAACTAAATTAGTTTTCGCGCTGCGTATAACGAGACGCATATATTCATAAATTTGACAAAAATCTGGACCCCTTTTTGGGCCGGTACCACTAACGATTGTCGAGTTCAGGAAAAGACGAATGTTGTATAAAGGACGATAAAGTGAATATACTTTAGATTAAATTTTATAATGTTCATCGTCACTACATGTCGCATGCGCAAAGAAAACCCTAGGATGAAATTCTATAAAGCCAAAGTTAACATATTACACGCTAATTTCTCTTCTCGAAAATGAAACAAGTACGAGGTTAAACTGGGAACGAGACACGACTCTTGATGGGATTCGCTAAGCAGCGCCGCTTAGCGGCGGGCGGAAAAAGTATTGTGTTATTGTTCTTTCATCGGTCGTTACTTTTAATGTCTTACAATGTCTTTTGGCCGCCTCCTTTTTCTTTTTTTTTTTCTTTTTTTCCAAAAGCGAGGATCGAGTTTGTAATTGACATGCGGCGTCGGACTGTATAATGCAGAAAGGGGAGAAGCAGCGTCGAACGCGATTTAACATTTAAATATAACCGATCGATGTTCGAGCACGGGCCCGAAAGACATTCGTATCAATTATAGGAGGTTAGCTTCAATGCCTCGGCGAAGAGTCTGCGGTGGAGACAGAACCGCGCCTCTCAAAGAAGATGGTTCCCTATATATAACGCAGCGGGGTTCCCGTGGGGATATAGCCCTTCTCCCGTGCCCCTTTTTCTCCCGGGCCCCGGCTTCGTTTTCGTTCTCCTCCCAGCCTAAGACTTTCTTGAATAAATTAAATTAATTTTCAAGCGCGAGGCATTATTCTCTTATGAATTCCGGCGACAATGAAGATGTTTCCTCTTAGCGGCCACGGACGATTAAGAATTCTCTATAATTTTTCTGTGGCAGCACTTTTTGTTTTCTTTGGTAAAAAAAATTAAAATTGTGTAGTGTGTGACACTTTTATTATTTATCTCTGTAATTTTCCGTACAGCTACATCCTGATTGTTCTTGCAGCATTCATCCGTATATATTGGACATCCTTTGTCGGTCTAACATCCACTGTTTGTTCAGTCATAGTTCATTTCTATTTTAAATTTCGTCGAAAATAAGTCCACTGGAAGTCCACTGGATTTTCATCGGAATCAATGTTGGGTAAACTTAGACATATGTTAGATAAGATATAAATGTCTAATGGATGCCCAGAAGGACCATATTTGCAAAAGTGCTATTTGGATTGTCTCTACAAAAAAATTGAATTTGGAGACACAGTGTAATGAGCACAGATGATACAAATCCATGCAGCACGAATGTTTTAAAATGTTCCCAGAATGTCTGCAGAATGTGCAGGCAACAGAAGCACTACACTTTACGTCAGATTCGACATTATGATTTATTCAAATATAAAGTTCAGCTTTTGGCAGTACGCGCCCTTTGAATTTTTAACCCAGCAAACAAAAGAATTACATATTTATGGATGATTAATTATTGCTCTTATGTGGTCTTACCATCGTGTTGACTGATGTGCTGTAAATATAGGAACTGAAGCAAAGGAAAGAAAGGAGTAACTCGTAATTAAATCTAATCGCAATGTGGAGGTGGAAGAAATAATTTGTTTTCCGCCCTCGGTTCACAATATAGTATTTTGTATTCTTATCTACGTGGAAATTTCTTCAACATTATCGAAAAATGTTGGGAAAGTTTTCGTTATATATATATTTCGTTATACTCTCGAACAATTTTTTTATTGATTTTACTGGTATTTTTTTAATATTAAAAAAAAAAAAATTGATTAATAATATTGACATAAAATTATAAACTATTATACAAATGTTATTAATAAATTTTTAAAAAATTTTGTTATGTTATGAAAAATAATGTTATGAAAAATAAAATTATAAAATTCTCCAGACTGAAAATAAAAATTATAACAGGAATCATTTTGGAATAGTTTTCAAATTCCGTATGAAACTACATAAAAGAATATTACAAACGTGTACATTGTACACGTTCATACTCACAATTATTGTAATAACAATAATAATAATGATAATATTGTTTAGATGCTTTTTAATATTATCTAATACACAGAAATATTAACAAAAAAAAAAAAAAAAAAAAAAAAAAAAAAAAAAAAAAAAAAAAAAAAAAAAAAAAAAAAAAAAAAAAAAAAAAAAAAAAAAAAAAAAAAAAATGAAAAATAGCATCATAAAATAAAATATTAATAGTAATGAAAATTAAAAAAAATACACTACTTGAGCGAAAGGTCTAACTATCTAAATTTTAGCAATATATAGCCGCCTTGTTCGCCATATTCATAATATGGTGTTAATATACATACACCACTTAATCAAACAGCTCTAATTTGTTTGTATAGCATTAGTCACGGTAACGGCGATTCGTACTACTCCCCTTTACTGTTTTCGCATCGAGATTTGACATTTAAGACACCGTGCTAAATAGTCGAGTCACCAGATACACTTCTGTATGGACTGTACTGTCTACTTAACGCTTTTGATCTCGAATGTATTATTTTTTTTTTTTTTTTTTTTAATTTCTTCGGCGATTTTCATAAATATTTTTTAGAAATGGCATTGAAATAAATTTTCAATTATTTTCAAAATATCTAACTTTTTTATATCGTCCATATCTCGTGGCTCAGATTCTAGCGAGGAAAACTATTTACTTATATTGATTGATTATAACGAGTCATTGTCCTTTATGTGCACGTTTCAAAATAACATAAATTCGTAAGCACAACAAAAGCAAGGTTATTAGTATTGAATACAATATTTCTTTTCGAATGATGGCCTTTGAACACAAATAAAAAAAAAATGTTAGAAAGTAAACTTTGTAAAACATGTTGATGGTATATTGCAAATTTATCGAATTACGTTTTTTCATGTTATCTTGTCAACCAAATTTTTTTGTATTATCAACGACAATTTCTGTTTATTTTCGTTTGATTTGATACTTTAATATTGAAATTGCAAATAACTATTATCTTTCAATGACTAAAAGTTTGTATCTACAATTATTAGTTACATTTTTTCAAAGAAATATTTTATTGATTTCTGTCATGATCGTTATACTTTATTAACCTTCCGACCAAACGTTATTTTTGAACTGACATAATAATTTTCTTAATATTTCTCGCATACATTTAAGAAAGATGTCGTTTGTTACTCTTTAGGGAAATTACATTTCCCGCACTAGTAATAAAATGTACTATTGGTTCAGGTACAGATGATCTCGAAATATGAAAACAAAAGCAAGTAACGAAATTCGTTTTGCTATTTTTCGACTTTTAGTGTTAATTACTTTTAGTATTGTCATTATATATACATAATGCCCAATTAAACATTACATAAAATTTCAATAAATAATATATAATTTTTCCAATCATCAACTGCAATTTATTTATGACTTGGATAACTTTTCACGCGACCACAGTGATTTCTGAAATTTCATTTGAATTTATTGATTGTCAAAAACTATTATCTTTTATTCTAATAACGATAAGAAATAGAAATTTTCTATTCCTTATATCTTTTCTTCTGGTAAATTTCATCTAACTATCTGTTGTTATCTTATGATTGCTCGATTTTTTTCACTTTTTTAACATTTCTATTTTCATGATTGTCAATTCATCACCTGATGTCTGAATGACAGATTATACAATTCATGAATCTAACAATTGAAAAAGAACAACAGATAATACGTGAAATTGACCAAAAACAAAGATAAGAAATAGAAATTATCTTTTTTAGGAAAAACAAACAATAGTTTTATGTAATATAATTGAACATTATATATGTATACAATGATAATACTTAAAAGTAATTAATACTAAAAGTTAAAAAATAGCAAAACGGATCAATCTAATCCCAATCTCCTTCTCTTTTCGAATTTCGTTTTTATTCGATTTAATTGAGCATTGCAGAAAGTAACTTAACCTAGAAATAAACAGTATGTAATCAAAAACATAACCTAAACATAACCTACCAATTCTTTTCGTATACGTTTCCTTGCGTATGTAACCATGAGTATATTTAACTACAATATTTCATTAAACATTGTAAAATGTAAAATGTACACCTTTCTGAAATATCACTAATCTTTGCACGGTATAGTCTTTCGATACTGCAAGACTTGCGAATACAATAAGTTTTATGACATTTACGTGTAAGCCGGTGTTGGTTTACGCATTTGGAAATAGTACAGGGACGCCATTGTTCACAAGTATCATATCGCTATTAGTTCTATTACCGACTGTCAATTCAGAGACACCAACAGGAACTGTTGGTAGTATTGACTTGATATTTGGATAATATACAGATATCGAATTTTGAAGTGGTCTAAAACGTGTGATAACGAGACTTACCTTATGCATTTCGTACTGAAAACGATATCAGTATCTGTACACAAGAGCGAAAAAAATTTTATTATAAGTTGCGATATTCATATATAGCACTGCAGATCGCAATACCCGATCGTGGTACTTTCATAGTCATATACTACTATAGTCAAGTCTTTTATATTGAAATGTTGTACTGGTGATGTCTCGTGACATTTATCAATTCCCATCTGGACCAGCTAGTAATTAGTGACAGCTCGCTAACTACGAATACTGGCAGTCATGAATAATTTGGTGTCGGTAAAACGTCACTTTGTGTGATTTACGTGTTGCCGTTGTAAAATCGTAGAGTGACTGCGAATTGCTAATGATTTATAAATTAATACCACTTCATCACTCCTATTATGTTAAATAATTAGATAAACCCATTATAGACAATATATTTAAATAGTGTCTATACTTTTCTTCCAGCGTATCGCAGGTGGAGTATTGACGCGTGGAAAGGCCGTAAACCACTCGGGGCTTCACCCAGTAAATCTAAACCTCGAATCCCCGGCAGTCCCGTGTGATTCCGTCGTATTTTTTCGACTTCGAGCGCTTTTATTCCAATAGACTGGCGGCGATCCGGCCCTATATACATGCGCCGACGTAGATTTATGATTAAGGGTAAAAAAATGGAAGGGGGTATTCGGACGACGAGAAAAATGCACGAAGAACCCGTTGACTCGCGGAGAATTAATGTGCCGATTCGACGATTCATCCAACCAACGGTCGATCGTCGTGTCGTCGACTCGTCTCTTCCCTTCACGGCGACGATCGGTCTAAAAATCGCGAATGGAGCGTCGATGACGTAAAAACTTGAGAAAGGGTCACGGAAGATAAGGTGGCCCAACAAGCTGCCAACACCGAGACGATAAGCAATTTGTAGCGCTTGCCGAAGACCAACAAAAAAAAAAGAGAGAAAGAGGAGAGGATCTCCCGATGTAGATGTCGATGAAGTTTATTCAAAATAGTCGCTTGCGACCTCGGATAAAGCCTTATCTATAATGGCGAACATCAGGGAGAGCGCTTATCAATCTACTATTCCTAATTTCGGCGGAATATATATATGCTTTTCAATTAATCCGAGCTTTGGTCTTCATTTCTTTATTTTTTTATTTTTTTTTTTTTTCTTATTTCGTTGATTCTATACGAGAATTTGAAGAAAAACTAAATAAAACAAAAAAAAAAATAAAAGTTTCATCTTAGTTCATTTAAGTTTAGAGGCGCGAGGATCAAACATGAACATTGAAAACTCGACATTCCATGTCGTGTACGTTCGCCGAACCGGAATCTGTAAATGGAATTTTAACATACAAAATGGCGGATGCAATGTGAAAGACGAATTTCTGAAAAATTAATTAATTTCTGTATTGTTTCTATCATTTTGTGTCAAAAACATATTTGTGTTTAGAAAAGTATTTAGCTTTCGAATTGGGGGTGTATTTTAAAATTTTTTTGTTTATTCAACATGACACCAATAAACATGTATGAATCGTATTATCTTTCTCCTCAGAATAACTGGTAAAAATTGACAAATGTCAAAGTAGGCTACAAAAATGACCAAAATATTTAAACAAAAGTTAGCAAAAATCAGCAGAATATGAAAACAAAAATAGAAAATAAATGATTATAAGAAGGTTCTCCAAAATTTTGGCTTTCAAAGGATTATTTTATATAACATATATACAATCCTCAAAAAAGTATCGATGAAAATGGTTCGAAATTAAACAAAAGGATTATCCGACATAAATTATTAATTTCGGATAGTCCTTCTTTAATTGTGAACCAATGTTGCCTATATTTTTTTGATTGTATATGATGTGTACAATCACCATTCCAAAGTCCGAATTTTGAAAAAACGTTTCAATCCTTTTCCTGTTTTGAGGTTAGGTCCGTAACTGTCCGTAACTGTTCCACGTTAGAACGGGAAGCTAAAACGACTCGGTCGATAAAGTAAATTCCTAACCTAAGGCATTCTAATTAAACAGAAGCTATATATGTATTTTACGTCGCTTTTATGCGTTTTTTATGAATGTACTATTGAGAACTATTACAGTACTATTCATCTACAATAGTAATGAATTCACGATGTAAACCAATAGTACTCAATATATTTGGCTTACATCACAAATTCGGACATTACATTATAAATTATGTATAGATTATGGGAGAATTCGCAAGAATAAAAATGCGAATTGTGAAAGTGTTTTATTCTTGCGAATTGTCTCCCAATTCTGAACAGAATTTGCTGAAATTTTACGTACATTTATAACAAAAAAATGTAAGAGTTCCCTATAATAGATTTGAGTTTTAAAATAAATTTATAGTTTCTGTTCAATTGGATTGTTTTAGGTTAGGAATTGACGCTATATCGACCACGAGCCCCTTTAGCTTCCTCATAACAGAGAAGATTGTCAATGTTTTTTAAAACCATAATTAAAAACAACAATTTACTAATTAGAATGTCAAATATGAAAATAAATAAAATAACAATGTCGATATTACAAAAAAGTTTGGAAGTTGTTAGAAAAAATCCAGTATCGAGAATACTAGTCGATCAAACCTTATCAAATTTTACGACTTTGATGCGTCTAATCTCAGAATGTACATGATTCAATTAGTAAAAAATAAATATTCGGATAATTATTCACTTTATTTGATTTCTTGATTTGGTATACTTAAGACTATTAAGTAATCCTACACATAATATGAAATTAATATCACTTTCAATTATAGCACCTCGTCATTATTATCATATTTATTTTTAATGAATATTATAGAAATATATATATGAGTTAAGTATTGTATTATGTAGTTTCGATATCTGCAATTGATTTCTCTGGCTGTTTAATTAAAATCACAAAATTTACAAAACATTTTCTTACAGTTTATATTTCCACCACATATCTGAGAGATGAGAAACAGATCTGATAGATTTTTTATCAAAACTGAACATTATTTCAAAAGTCTTGTTGTAAAACGTATACAGAACAAGGACATGTTCGGGGCATTCTAAAGCTATATCCTAGAAATTCTATAAGGAGCTCCTTAGGACATTCAAAAAAATGTCCGATTTTTTCATATAGTCTTCAGGACGTTATTGGCAGATTAATGTTAATATGTTAATGTTAATGTCTCCGACATTCGTAGGACATCTTTTGCTTCAAATGTCCCGGGGAGAGCATATGAAAATATTATCTACGGGAGCATTTTCATGTCAGACCTGTGCACATTCACTGATAGTCACCTGGACTGTCCTTTCTATTTTTATTATATTATATTAATAAAATATATATATTCTATTTTTATTTTTATTTTTATTATATTTATTTATCATATTTATTCTGGACGATACTTAGGACGATTTGACCTGAGGTCACGTCCAGTATTTATGGCCAACTTTTCTACTGCACATTCAAAATTTGTTAACAAAAGTGAAAAGATCACCAACAAATGCACAATATGTGTGTTAAGAATATTAAGTATTGAGTATTAAGAGTTCAAACATGACAAAATTATACTCATGTCATCTGAACGTCGTTCATAATCTGTAAATCAATCCTACATATAATATGAACATAAATATGTTTTGCACTTATTTGTGTTTTCAGTAAAAGATTTGTTTATTTCCAATTTATACGCACTTCTATATATTTTGTCTATAACCAGCTTTGTTTATAAAATATGTTTATTTTATTTACACGATCACGAGTCTAATTGTATTGGCTTTAAATTGGACGACTTGAAGAGATATAGTATAATTGCGAAGTACATTAACAACCGACGATGTTTACGTTTTTGCGCATCTTGTGAATGCCGAGTGTTTACCTTATAATTTTTAAATAACGACTAAATATACAGAGCTAGTCGAAAACACGCTTTTATAAACTGTTATTTATATTTTTCGTCTATCATATTCTCATTCAGTCGTGATTTTAGTCACGATCTTGAATTGTAAGTTAAAATTAACAATTAACAATTAATGTAATAATTACTAAACTGTTATGTAATTAGTAACGCAATGATGATGTTAATAATAATAAGAATAATTATAAGACTAATGATAATAATAATAATCGTAATAATCTCACTAGACATATTTTCGGATTCTTATAAATTACGAGATTGTGGCAATATAAGCATTTAATAATATTTGTTCTTTATGTTAGTTCAATCTTGAACTCGTATAACTGGTGGATCGTCGGGGAACGAAAGTTGTCCGAAATGAAAATATTTAAACACAAGCAGAAGATAAAAATAAAAAAAATAAAATAGATATATTGAAAATATTGATATAGATTATCTCTTATCGAGGATTGAACCGGTCATTGTATAGATTTATTCAAATTGTTGATGAGTAGAAAAAAAAAGTATATCAAAAATTGACCATTTTCTCAATTATAGAAATATATTGATGTATTTACAATTTTCGTTTATTACAGTACATATATAAAATTAAGAATGCGATAAAAGCTCATTAAATCGTCCATTTTATAATGAGGTTACAAGTTACAATTTGCAACGTGTAACCGTATCGTTTTACAATGATACGGTTATTGTTCTCTGCACAAGACCGTTATTATCAGAATATGTTTAACTGCGAAGGTTAAGACAGCAGTCGATGGACCTCTTTGATTCGAGGCTGAGGTATGACCCAAGGTGGTCCAATTTGTCTACCAACCGATATTGTAACGAGCTCGTCGTTAATAACCATGGTCGTTGGATCGTTTAACTCGTCATCATTTTCTTTTTTGCTTTCTTTTTTTTCTGACGAAGATCATCGTTGGGACCTTTGAGGTCTGCACGAAAGTAGTATCCCATAACATCTATTATACGTCAGCGCTGCCCTCTTGTATCTTCTGTCATAATTACGGTGCTATATCGCCTTATTCTTGTCATTTGTCATGTCCAAATTCCGTTGAAAACTTTTAGACCGATCTCTCTCTCTCTCTCTGTCTTTCTTCAGTCATATGTTTCCATGTTTCTCTATCCCTGTTTGTCTTTCTCTGTTCGCGTTCCGCATGAAGTACGCGTGAATAATTTTTGAAAGGTTTCTGATGAGTTTTGGAACTAATGAATTTTTATCGGTTGAAAATTAAAAATACAAATTGCTTGACGTCATTTGTCGAATAAGTTACAGGTATTAATACATCATTTAGGTCGAAATACATTATGTGACTAAATGAATTTTGAATGTAATTTTGTCAAAATTTTATATCAATATATATATATTAGAATATATTTTAAATGCAGAAAATATATAATGTGCAGATAGTATTGAATTTGATCACTCAAAAAAAAAAAAAAAAAAAAAAATATTATATGTCCACGTTTTAGGTTATAATAGATGTAAAAATACAATAAAAAATTTTCTTATCGTGATCTTGTACGTTACTACGCACTGTAGCTCACGACCGAAAATAGATATAAAAAATATGCCATGGGCTATATTGTTGTACGTTGGCTCAACTTAGATCTGATTAGTTTGTTGGACATATCGGTACGAAAATGGTGGGGACAGGCCAAAAACAAATTATCACGAAAATGTCATCATCCGCAAGGTTTGCGGACAAAAATACCGCATCTTAAGGTTATCTTTTTTTTTTTTTTTTAATTGACCAATTAGAAATCGAGATATCTACAATCTTCAACAAAACAATTTAGGTAATAGTTCTGGTCATCAATTTTATCAAATTTCTTCAATTTTGTAAATTGAAACAATTATAGATACTAGAATTGCTGTTGTTATTATATTATACATGTATAATAAACAATATTGCGTATATACGTGCATCATTTCAAAATTGAAAATGAATATTTTAGAAACTTTTGCATTATACCACAATATTGAACTTAGAGATAAAGTCGTCCCTTATAACAATAAATTTGAGATTAAATCCAATGTAAGTGAAACATATACACCTCACTTCGATGCAAAGAAAGATGTATTCTCGAAGAACAGATTATTATCAATAAGTAAAGATAGTTGCATATTGATATTAGTTATTAAAATAAAAAAAAAAAAAAAACGATAAATCATGATCGGTGCAAATAGACATTTTTTCTGAATTAGAGATCAGAGAATTGGAGATATCTCGACTATTATGATTGGTCAATTTTAAAAAACCGATGACTGTTCTATTCGGTATATAATTCCGAGTATTTACATTACTCATACATAGTTTTCCTCAATAAACTAAAAAAGATTTTTGAACTTTGGTACATTATTTTATCGAAGATTGTGGATATCTCGACTTCTATAATTGGTCAATTTAAAAACAGATAAAGGTATTTTTTTCCACAAATTTTGAACTATATTTGATACTAATGTTTGATAAAATTATGCCTGATATGTCCCAAAAACTAATCAGCCAACATACAACGATATTTGACGTGCATTTTTGATATCTATTTTCTTTTGTGAGTTACGTAACGTATACGATAAGATCGAGGACATAAAAATTTTTATTATTGTTTTGCTATTGCATTTTTATCTTTTACAGTTTAAAACGTGAATATTCGATGAATAGTACATTAACTCCAAATAACTTCAAACTTATGGTAATGAATCGAAGTAATAGTTCCAAATTAATTACAAGGGATCCAGAAAGAGTCCCATTATTATTCAGTTATTACACGGATTAAAATAGATCAGATTTAGATCATATTTTTATCCGAAAGAGATCCAGTCTAGATCTACCAAGATCTGACATAATCTCAAAAATGCCATCAAATATGATCTTGTTTGCATCAATCCAAGTTGATCGACTTTCATCAATTCTTTGTTTTACTCGGGAGCTTCATTATCAGTTCTGAAATCAGTTTTGAACTTTCTCTTACACCGTAATAAGAAAGAATATATTATTCGAGATCTGTCACAACCATCGTCGGACGATTGTTTGAACATTTCGGCATCGTCTATACTTGCGACAAACGATTATTCGAGACGTTACAATATATTCTTACTGCAACAATCAAATTAGTGATGAACTCGAAAAGGGCGAGCTAAAATATTTTGAAGAAAAGTTAAAACTTTAATGTTTTTCCAATCTTTTGGGTTAAGTAAAGTGTCGATAACAAATCTACTTTAGAATGCCTTTAAGAAATTTAAACAGGACTTCAATAGATCAATAGAAGTGGCCGCCTCTCGCACCGATCTCATCTTACCCTGCGGTTTTAGATACATATACTAATATTGGACGACACTTCAAGGAAGGTATATGAAATTGACTTTTTTGAAGCATGAAATTACAAATATAACTTTTAACATCTGGCAATGTATCCTACCTGTAATGTATCGTATATATATGATTTCTTTTTTTTTAAATAACATATATATATATAATAACATCATAGATCATTTAACAAAAATTATCAAAAGTGTCATTAGCTTAATACTATAGTGAAATATACAAAAGATAGGAATTTTGTTGGATATAAAAAAAAGAAGAAATGACGACAAAGAAAATGTATAAAAATTACCACTCGTCATCAGAAACGTCGTATAGAGGCATCCGGAAAGAAAATTTTTATCGGATTATGGGTACTGAGTATCGACCATATATTTATTCGTCGATGATTAAAAAGAAGAAAAAAAACCTAAATCAATATTTGTGCAAGATAACGAAATTTCGAAGATCCTCTCGTTAAGAGTCTGTCTCCGAGTCAATATTTCACAGAGTTCAATACCTCCTAATTTGACGTTTTCACCGTATATTAACTATACACAGTCATCGTTTGATTGTCGGGTCATTTGCGTCCTATTAGTATTCCCTAATTTGCGGCCATCTCGCCGCGTGAAAGGATTGTAACGTCATAAATATAAGAATATATATATATATATATAATCGATTCGGCACTCGCCCCCTCCTTTCAGAACTGGGATGATCGAGCTACGAGCTGTCATAAAAGAGACGAGTGTAAAGGAATCCGAAGATCTAACGACCTCGTTCCACCCTCTCGAACGGGATAGAATCGACCTTCCACCGTGAGATTTTTTGCCTCGGCCTGGTCCAAAGGCGCGTATTTTTCGTGATTTACGACCTTCGCATTGATAGGCCTGGGGATTTTTTTGTTGTGAAGCGGGTCAGGTCTCGACGAGCTGAGGGTTCAAACCAATTTCGTAATGTTAAGTCCAGGACCGCTTTCGGGAATTCATTAGAGGACGATTGCTCGAATGTGCGGATTGAGATATCTGCTCAACGAGACCTGCATTACCGACTGAAGTGGCTCGTGGTACCGATTATTGGCAAAGTTTTTCAATTGTCTGCTCTTTAATCGGTTTACGTGTGAAGATATCCGCCTCTTTCATCATGGGGTCTTTTTATAAGGGAATCGATCGGATCTTTTTTGAATTCCCAGTAAACGAAAAAGGATTAGGAGTTCAAATTTTGGATTACAAAGGATTAGGAAGTATTCATTGGCATGTAAAATGAATCCATCTTAATCATTAAGCGGCGGGATGGTCGTCGTGCTAAGGCGTCAGCTTAGTTAGTACGAACTGAACGTCGCGAAGGTCCCGAGTTCGAATCCCCATTTGGCAATGTGTTTCCGAATTTATGAAAATAAAAGCGAACAGACAATGTCAATAAAGCGGGGGTTAATTCCGATTCCTTTATCCTATCCTTATCCTAAATGATGCAATTTTATAAGATGTCTCTAGATATTCGGCGTACAACGGGAACTCAATTTAAAATACAATTTAAAAAAAAAAAAAAAAAAAAAAAAAAAAAAAAAAAAAAAAAAATTCATTGGAGTATTTGTTCACGCTGCTTATCTTTTTTTTTTGTATTGACCGATGTCGAACATGTATAATATTGAATTTTCTTCATTTACAAATGACGTTTATAAAAACATTTTATTGACATTACTTAATAATTATTTAAGTAATTTTCTTATTAGACTCGATTATAGAAGAATAAAATGAAGCATTAGATTGTACAAAATATGAATTTTTTATATATGATACCGGTGAGCATTAAATTCGAAAACATAATATCTGAAGTTAAATATTACATACACTATATATAGTGTGGCGAGATCAAAAAAGATCAAGAAGTTGGGTGACAACGCAGGTTAATCATATGTATTGATCAAATACCTGGGAAATATACACCTACTATTCCTGAAAATAATTTTCCTTTTAAGGTGGCTTCGGCGTTTATGAAAGAAATGACAGACTGCTCTGAAACTTAAAGATTATCTTAATAAAGTCTGTCAGATTCATTTGGAAAAAAGA
>JAPYZR010000152.1:0-44845 GCA_030522945.1 Trichopria nigra | reverse complement strand
ACATAACAGTGATTGTGACGTAATAGTTACATAGCAATTACGTCACAATCACTGTTATGTAACTGTGACAATTTTGAGGCGACATTTTAATGTAACTGTGGGAGATCACAAAAGAAGTCCTAGAAACCTTTCTCGTTTTGAAAATGATTCTGAGGAATTTTGGAATCATTCGTAGATATACTGAATGCGAATACAAACAGTACATTTCAACGGGATGATTATTATTTCAGAGAAAACATATTCGTTCCTATATCAACCCCCTTAAACAATTTCATCACTCGAAAAAAGAAATTAACTAGGAGGAAAGAATGCCCCGAGGTGCACGGTTCGAGCCAATTAACGGCAAACGCAATCAATAACAAAGTCGCGATAAAAGGCACAGACACGGGATAAAAGAGAACGCGCGAAGAATCCTAAATAGAGCAAATGGACCGGAGAGACGAGGGCGAGCGGGTAATATCAAAAATGAGGCGAGAACACGAGGGAAACACGGGGGAAAAGTCGGGAAGGATCTTTATTATGTCCGATCTTGCTGGTTGGCCTAACGTACCCGCTTCTATAAATCGTCCGTCGATCCGTCACGGCGTCAGCCTGCGATCTCATGAACTATCGAATAATTATATTCATATATATATATATATATATATCGCATCTCGTTCCCGAAATGAATGCCAACGTAGTGCCAATGGTGCGACTCCGAATTGTTCCATTATCGTTACAATTGGTTTTTTCTCTATATATATGTATGTACGACCCGGTGTCATATATGAACATATGTTATTATTTATGGAACGAATTTCAAATCTGAGACATTACCGAGAATTATGTGAGTATACATATTAAAAAAATAATTATACGTAAACAATTAATTAATTAAATGTTTACAATATTGTTTATAAAATGTGGATGATTCTAAAGATTATCTCGGAATTTGTTTGTTGAAAGGTATTTTTAAAGAATGTTGGAAATACACTATACTGTCTTGTGGCCAAAATTTAGCCATACTTTTAAAAGAGTGGACTTTTTTTCAGCGATATTATATATTCATGCTTGTCACGTTTCTCCGATTCACGTTAAAAATAGTGAATATTTCCAAGTAAATAACACTCGTAAAATATTCAATTTAGAATAATATTGCTAGAATATTTTTAAGTATTTGCTATTGAATATTGCAAATATTAAATGCAACGTATTTTTTATGCGAAATGTTACGAAAATATGAAAATAACTTTGTGCAATATTCTATTTGAACTCTTCTGTTTATTCATTGAGAATCTTATGATAATTATATATCCATTGAATATTGTGGAAAGATATTAAATATTAAAGACCAAAAATTTTAAACATTAATTTGAAATGTTAAATACCTATGAACATTTAATAAATAATTTGCAGAATATTTTCATATATATATTATGAAAAATTTTGTGATATCACGATAATGCGTTTAAGAATATTCAACCTGAACAGTTTTGATTAACATAAAACGGAACTTCCCTACAATATTTCGATCATTATATATTGTCATCATATATATATATATATATATATATCATTATATATATGCGGAAACACCTTAAGAGCATTTTATTTAAAATCTTGAATCTTGCAAATAAATAATGACAAAATTTTAGATAACACGCTGTCAGCACGAATATTTGGCATGCACGCATTTTCAGAATATATATTTCATTTGAGGTATCGTCGTAATGTTCGTATAATATTCTATTGAATGCAAGCCTCTGTTGAAAGGAACGATTATAAATGGAGAAAAATTAGACATTCTTATTTGAAATTTGCATGAACGGCGATCATCCTTGGGTTTAATAGTCGAAAAATATGTCGGAAGAATGTTCAGTACTGAAGATCCCAGTTAAATATTAATACCGATTTGGCATTGAGCATTTCGGGTTATCGTCATGAGTACATATATTGCAACGGGCGCGTGACTCATGTCGAATACGTGCGCCCCTTCCTCGAATCGAAATACATATAGAACCTCTCGCGACGAACAGTGTCTGGGGACAGAAGTTGGACACCCCACGAACCCCGTAATGAAATATCGCTGTTCGCGATACACTACCGTCGAAATGGACCGAGAGTCGGAGAAAAATACGGCGGCCAGGAAAAATTAATCTTTCGACTTTCCCTGCGACGGAGGATGGGCCGGGGCGAGCCATTCTCGCAAAATCAGCGAGAAAATTGGCGTTATAGTTATTATGGTAATTGTCACGATCGCATGATTTGTTGGCCTTTTGCTCGAACCGATATGATTTGAGCGACTAATTTCGTTTGGTCGGGAAAGCAGTCGTTCGTATAATAACTGCAGAAGGTGGATAACGATGACGTCAGTGCAGATTAGGAAACATTTTTTTCTTAACGCTCATGTTGAATATACGTGAAAAATAGTGCAAGAATTAATAAAGAGCAGGGAACTTCATAACGTAATACTGAAATTATTTAAAAAACGTAAAGAATCAGTATAGATCATGATTTTGACGAATTTTATAAATAATGTTACCTTTTAAACTGTTTAGGATTATCTTTAAGATTTTGAGATTTAATATTTTTTATAATCGCGAGAAATTAAAAATTAATAAAAATCCCTAGTAGAATTTTGAGCGTGACACTTTGGGCCCCAGCCGGAACCCTTACTTTAACAGCGATCCCGGCCAGGACCCGATGTGTCACGCTCAAAATTCTACTCGGGATGCTTGGAATTACCAAACAACGTAATCTGAAATTTATTGCATAAATACTATGCAGTCAAGAAGAACATATAGGAGAAGGGAACGTTATTTTAATCATTGCGTATACTAAAATACAATTAAACTGAAAATTTATTGTTTCATGCGTCTCATATATATGTACTAAAAGAATTATTTGTGTATACTATACTCGGATATATTGCCTCTTTTCATATGTGGAATTGACTCGGAGAGTAATAGCTTATTATGAAATTTATAGCTTATAGGGTGATCTGGGAGGCATTATTGCTGGGGAATGTTTCAATCTTTCCGGATTTTTAGAGGAGATTGGAAAAGAGGGATTTTCCGAAATGTAAGAGGATCATTGGTGCCGAATTTATAGCCGCAATTACTCGTGACATTGTTATCGAAGCTTAATTACATTTTCAGTAATTCTGTGAAATGTTTTGCAAACACAATTATGCTGATAATGTTTAACGTCACTATATTGGAATAGTTGCATTAACGTTTCATGCACAAAGAAAAAAATGTCAAGTGTAATACAGAGTTCTCCACGAAATATTCCACTCTGAAACTAACAATTGATATTTACAGCAGAAATGAACAATGGGAAAAAGTACAAACCTTCACAATATGTTGACGTAGTTTATGCATTATGCACAATTTTACTAACATTATTATATTTCTTTATTCACACAAGTGTAAAGTGGTGAAAAATCTATTGCTTACGCGTGTCTTCATTTCCTCAATAAATTAAGTACCTATAGGGTATTTTTTTATTTCACCTCATATCATAAATTTAGATTCAAGGTTACGCATTTTCATAAGAATGTGGTCACTCCGCTTTGCATTTAATCATTCTCATTCAATTTCGATGCATTACAATGTAAATCTAAAAATATATACTTACAATTTTACCCGTTTAATGTATTTATATTTTATTATTGCTCACACCCTACCACTAATAAAATTTATCGATGCGATTTTCATTTCTGTTTCATTCTCTACGCATTTAGCCGATATTACTGATTCTCCCATTTCCCCAGGGCTATTCACGCTGCATTTAATTCTTTTCACGTATTCATTCATTGTTACCTACGTGTCTCTGTCATTTTTGATATTCATTTTCTTTAGGTTAGTATAAACTGAACATTTTTTATTTTATTATTTCAGATCATTCAGAAATCAATAAATTCGTGCAATACATTCTTTGTCCAAAATGTATCATGCATATAATCATTTCAGATTATATCTGAAAGTATGCATCGTAATGGACATGCTTTACGTATAAGCATACAAGAGAAAATCTCACAAACGTTCTTGAATGATTTTTGCATATAGTCATATTTTTACGATTTTGTATGATTACAATAGGTAAAACTGTATTGCGTAAAAATTGTTAATTATTGTCAAGTATTATTTAACCGAAAACTTATGTACTTTTAGATTGAAGGACTTCAATTGACATTGTCATTTGGAACTCGGCTTTTGTCTGCTTTTTGAGTATTAAAGATGTTGTATATATATCAAGAAAAGGAACGCATACTCTTCCGTCATTAACATGTTTGCAACTGCAGTAAAGTCACCAAAAAATGATCAGTCTGTTATTACTGACTTTCTGATTAATTAAATATTATTTTTTAACTCGGTTTAAATTGAAAACCCCTCATTCTCATAAAAAACCTCTGCGCGCTACACGTCAAAGTGATTTCTGGCCGGAAACAAAAGATGACGTTTAAATGTGAACTCTCATGAGATCCATTGAAACCTATAAAGAATTGTCAAAAACTCGGTAACATAAATGTACCAATGACTGAACATGAACCCATATAGCTGGGCAGCTTAATAAATTTTGACATTTGCTTAGAGACGTAGATGGAGCATTGATTAGGTTGTCCAGCTATATAGGTTCATGTCCAGCCATTGGTACGTTTACCTTAATAATATGTAAAAACTCATTAAAATAGGTAATATTTTTAATAGCCTTTTGTTAAATCTTAGAAAATCGTAGAGTCAAACTTACTTGAAGAATAATCTCACTTTCATTTATTACACTTACAGCGACAACAAATCGCTTCATCATTAGTCTTCGGTAATTAAATCAAGTCCTATCGCTTTATTTTGCCCCGAGGTCCGTTCATTTTCGGTACGTATACACATACTGGAGCTTTTCTATTTATTTCGCAAACTTTTTTCCCCGTCTACCGACGAGTTTCTTCGGAAGACGTTATGAGAAAGTACGGGCACGGCGCATCGATCGATCTTACGCGAGATTTATGAGGACTGAGCATGCAGTTTACGCCATAAGGTTTGTCGACTACTGCAGTCGAAGAAGGATTCCCTTTTCTCCTCATTGCTGATATTGCTGACTTTTCCCGCCCTTATTCCGTTTCGCGTGTAATTTCTGAACCTCGTCGTGGCGCGACATAAATCAAGGCTTCGATTCACTTTCGCTAAAACGCACAAGGCGTCGTTAATGGGAGACTTTTCACGCAACATTCTTTCCGTCATTGTAATGATTTCTTCATTATTATCAGGGCTTTCAGTAATGCATTATGTGTAATTTTTGTTATGAATTCTAAGTAACTTTAGAAAATACAAATTAAATTAAAAAACTCTGTCGATAATGTCGAATATCATCGCCGGTAATAACAGATGGCATGTTTTACCGACCGAGAATAACTCGATCTATATATTTATAGTAGGCGGTATATATATTTGTAATTTTTTCGTATACATTTCATACGATTGCAATAAATTAATCGCTTATATAGTAATTTTATCAAGAAAACTGGGATTAATATTACCGACTGAGGGTGATTTAAAATGTTAATAAATAATATGTTCCAGGGTATCAATGTTCTGAAGCTTGCAAATTCATTTGTAAACAAATACGTAAACAACAATTTATTTGATTAAAAAAGGGGCAGAAAAATGCTTTTACGATTAAATTACAGAAAGAAAAGCTTTTATAAGATGATACAATGTAGTAATATGGTAATATTTTTTCATGGATGTGTAAAATACATAACGCACAACACATAAAGCGAAACGCTTTTTTCAGCGTCGGCGACAAACGTAAGAACGCCTTTCAAGTATAGGCGATAAAAGTGCAGCAAAAATGGACGATTTTGTATTCCATTACGCGCAAACGTAGCAATTATTATTCCTGGACGTTTTATTGCGCTATTCCATATTTATTACGTTTACGTTATCGCGTTTCCGCTCGCTTCGGTCAACGATCTAATGTGCTCGTAACTGCGACATCGTATCAACTTCTCTCTTACGGTCCGTTACGATTCGATAAAATGCGAATAACCGTCGAGAGACCAACGAGAATTACGTTCGTCCACTCGACTTCCGCCTAGTCTTTCCTCCACTTCCCTTTTCCTTCAGGACTTGCTTTATCTGCCTCTTATTATATCTGCATTCTTCGTTGTCTACTATTGTTTCGCATTATCGAAGACTGGACATTCTGCATATATCCTTTATTCAGCGTTCATCGAATTCCTTCGAATTCCGCTCGATTCTATTTGTGCTCTACTTTCGATAAGCATAAGATAGACCCTTTAAGGGTCTTTTAATCGATCTCGTCGATAACGTTGTTTATTTAACATATACAACGTATATTAACTATATCTGAATCATTTTTCAAAATTATAGCTGTTCACGTGATTATGGCTTGGTCATTGTTATGGTTGATATAATCATGGTATGGTTGCTCCAACAATATCTTTTTTCCATATATGTTTATTAGAAAAGTAAGTTATCGATTGAAAAGCCTTTCAAGGAATTTCGAAACTGCTCGGTCGATAATTCCAAAACCCTACATATCACAAGGAACCATATTTTCGACATTCGAAATAATGTTTTGCGAATTTCAGCCTCATTCAGACTTCAGTTTATGTTTACTGACAAATTATTGTATGAAATATTATTTGAATTTATTTCCAAAATGTCATGCATGATTTAACCTGAAATTATAAAAAATATCATTTGTTGTGATTTATTTAAAGCAGAGCTTAGCACATTATATATATAATGTGAAAATGTATTCCTACCGTTATTTTCATCTTTATGAGCACGATATAAATTTTAATTCCTTGGATATTTCTTTTCATTTCTCTCCTCAACTTCAGTTACAGTAATTTTGTAACTTTGTGCAATTCAAGCCACTTTTCTCGTTGCTAACTTGGTTTGTTTACCTCATTTTCTACTTGGCTGTATTTTTATTTCTTATGATTACGTATACTCTTCAGAAATTTTTTTTTCATTTCCCTCCGGTTCTTCGCTTCGCCAAGAGTTTTACATTTCTATCTTTTAATCCTCCGCTTGCACTTTGTCAAAAATGACATTGATTTACAACTGGTGTTCATTCGATTATTATTTTGTTGGATCCTAATAAATTTATTATTCGTTCTTCCAATTTATCGTTCTCTCTCTTTCTTCCATTCAAAAGATTATATAGAAATAGTAATAAATTTAAAGGAATTACAGGTATTCAAATTTGCTTTTGATAATCGTCAAAATACCGAAAATTATTCGGTTTAACATATATTTATACAGAAATAGATCAAATCACGTTATCGCTTCGTCTGAATTGGCATTCAGTTCCAATTTTCATTCCCTTCGCTGAGAAAGACAAACTCAAAACTGCTTTCATCTCGTCGGATTTTACAAATAACTCTCGAAAAGAAGAAAATTTCTGAGGAAGCTCTGAAGGAAGTTCGTCTTTGTTCGAAGTTCAATGCATTCGTTCCGTTCTTTATCTCTCTCCCCGGATTCACTTTTCTCAGTTTCAATTTCGGACCTCCCCCTTATTCGGCAACTTCTTCTTTTCATCATCTCCTTTCCGCATTCTTCTTACCGTGTCTGACTTTTCTGTCCTTTTCCATTTCACCCTGTGCCTTCTTTCTCAGTCTCTCCCTTACTTTTCCCCCTTTATTCCGTCTCTCTCGTCCTATTTTACTTGGTCGTATCACATTTCCATCTTCCGATTTCTTCGCCTTTTTTCCTCGTAAATTCAGCCTGCGCCACGGATCCGGCTTGCACAATGGTTGCACCAACTCTCTCGCCTTTATATGCCGATGTGGTTTATGACTGCTCCATCCGCGATCTGCACTTCAAATGTGCTCGAACACCACGCGGCGCGTGTTCAAGCTCGCAAAACAAAAGCCCCGAACAATGTACGGAAGTGCGGCTTATTACGTACTGAATCGAAACGCCGAAAATCGCGTCCGTCTATTACGTGGAAATTCACGCTTTATCGCGGCTCTGCCTCGAATGAATCGCCTATTTTTTTTACCATCACTAGAAACGTGAAATTACATTTTGTGCATATAATTTGAAAATTATTTTCTTATATTTTTTAGGTTCATTTTATTGTTTTCTCCTATAGTTATAAGTGGAGACACTTTCTTGTCTGGTATTTCTACTCCAATATACGTGCAAAGAACAAATGACCAGAAACTGTTTTAATTTTTTTTTTTACTGGAGCCCTGTCAAAGTTACAAAATTTACATTACAGGCAGATGCAGGGAAAGATAGAGGAGAAGAGAGAAAAATGAGTGAAAAAATGCAAATTTTGGTTGAAAATAAAAGTACGGGTCCACCATGGCAACAGAGAATACGCACTTAGCAACAACAGTTTGCCTTCAACCTTTTGTATTTTTTAAGACTAGTTTTGCATTGTTTATTTAGATTATTATCGAATTTGAAATCTATTGTCATCTACTATTGTCATCTTGTAAAAAAATATTATTCACGAACTCCTTTCAATAACATATAGAGAAAAATAGGGTGTGGCAAGAATATAAGAAAATCATTGAAAAAAAAATTAAACGGAGGCCTTATAGTTAACTTAATAAATGAATTGCTACCCATAATTAAGTGTGTCTATCATCTGAAGTTTATGATTGTAACTTCTTCATATTAAAAAGCAATTTTGATTACTATGTACTCACAATAGAATGAATACTATAGCCATATCACTGGATTTTACAAGCATATCATATTTGCATCTTAAAAATTTTAATTATAAAAAATGACCCTTAACGATAATATCCAATTAATTCATAGGATCATTTAATATTTGTTCATTTTATGTCTTTGTAAAAAATCATATATGTAATAAAGGGAGGACCGTCATGGTTGGACAGTCCATCATGGCAGGACCATCGAGTTTATTCCGCTTTACCACACTAGAGCCATCTATCTATCTTTGCATGAAAATTCTTGTTATGGCAGCAAACTAATTCATAGTTTCCAAAAAACTGAATTAAACAAAAAATTTCTTAGTTAAAGTGTACTTTGAAAATCTGACGAGTTATTTGATGTTTGTATCATTATTACATTACTATACTTTTATTACATTATTGTATTATTATTTTATTGTCTGCGTGATAAAACGAACAACGGCGCGAAAATGATGGTTGGGCCATTTTGGGTAGTACAGGTTGGACCACTTAAAATTTAAAAATGGAATAATTTCGGATATCGTCTTTCTTTCTTCCACCATACTATATATTTGCCGTTTGTCGAACGTACGTTATAAAACACAAACAATAATTTAGGAAAACGTCCAAACACACAATTGTAAATCTAAATGGTGATGGCGTTTATCGTAATGAATCGGAACTTTAGCCATGCGTTTCGTTTCAAACATCTGTGGGACACACAGATTTCTTTTAGTCACAGTGCATTTTTCATTTGTACGAAACGCTTTTCCCCGCGTTGCGCTTCATCTAAAAGCCATTACATCGACGTTAATGATTTGACCATTGTCCGGCGAATAACGCCAATCATTCGATAGGAACGAATCGAGAGGAAAAAAAGGAAGAAACCCACACTATCCCCTGCTCGCATAGAAAAGTCTCCTTGATTTCGGTAACGAGTGGCCTTCTTTCACCCTCGAATCCCTAGATTCGTTTCGCATCCCACGGGATTTCCGGATTTTTCTGGCGTGGGGTCCGGAAACCAATCAGACGTATGTTGAATTGGAGTAGAACTCTTTCGATCTCCGCGAGCACGAGAAGAATTCCAAGGCGATGGGGCGCCTTGCACGCGGAAGAGAAAACGCGTGGATAGAAACGAAAGGCGAAATGGGCTGGAAGTCAAAAATGAGCGATAAAAAAAGGCATCCTAGAAAGAGAATATATATCATTCTAGTCGTGCGAAAGGCAAGGAAATCGTCCGTTCGTTCGTATTTCGTACAAAGGAAAGTGCTATATTCGAAGCGATACGAGAAAAGCCGCGACGGATGAATGGAGGTGAAATATGAAAAACCCGCGGAAGGTATGCAGGGATGAAGTGAAAATTATCCGCTGAAAGTTCAGGTTTCGTTGTATTATGCATTTTTACGGGAGGCAGAACGGACGGAATTTAGACAATTATTAAGTGACGTTGTTAAGAGAGAGAAAATTCAAACTATTATTTATTGAAGCAACGAGAGGGGCAGATAAAGACATCGATCGTTTGATCAATTCATCAAGAGTCCCTGGCACGAACTCAAAAGGATCATTGAATTAAAAAAAAATGTTTTCATTTCAAAAAACAAAGACAATAATTTATTCAGGTAAATTTTATTTTACTTAAGTATAGTTGTTTCAATGTATTTCTTGAGACTTTTTTTAGAAGTACAATAATTTTTAAAACTATTTTAAATCGATTCGAGAACTCATTTGTTATTTTTATTCAATTTTATATTTTACTATTCCTATCTTCATTTCTCGATTATTTCATACTAATTATTTTTTTTTATTTTCATTGATGATATGCTCAGTTTTTGACAATTGTCGTTCTATTTTTCATCGCAAATTTGACCACGATAATGGCCCATATTCATACCTCTAAAAATGGATAGCAATTCGTCGTTAAGATCATCTAACGTAAGCGGGAATAGAAGTTCAATTCTACCCCCCTGAGAAAATAATAAGTGACGTCAGAGGGAAATAATACGTTTAATCAGAGATATGTATATGTATTATATATTTATATATTCTATATTATATTGATACTGATGTTGCGCCATCTGCGAATACTGTTAGCACACATTCTAGGAGAACACCCTTATATAGATAAATATATTCCTATATATATGATTGTAAACGTACATGCATATATGAAACACACATATATGCTTTCTTCTCCATCTGTATTATCTAATCTGTATTATATGTCACGGGGTGGAGGGAGATTTTGCAACTTTTGTGACCTTGAGACATTCATTCATCGTTAATAAAAAAATGCTATATTCAAATTATCAAATATGTAAAAATTATATGAAATAAGAAAAAGATCAAATAACTTGAAGTGAAAGAATTACGAGTTTTACATTCACATTATGTTTCTTTTCTTTTTTTTTTGCCGAGATAAGGATGAATGGGAAACAGTAGCTAGTTGAGACATTATAACCGGCGGTAATAAAACGTAAAGAGGAGTTAAAGTTCAAATTTCATTTGATACGAAAATGTAAAAGATTGGCAAAATGTTCGATAATTGTTTTTAAGAGCGAAAATATACGATAACAAGTCATTGGAGAAGCAAACAGAAAGATGATAAGACAACACAAAGAAGGTAATACATTCAGGAATTGTAAATTACATAAATCTGTCATGTTGAAGTACTGTTATTATTTTAAAGTATTAATTTCTGTCATGGTTTTTGCGCAGTACTTTTTTTTTTAATCTAAATATGTCTTCGTATTTAAACTTTTTTGATATTTATTTCTGTTATTTTCTCATGTTTTTATCGGATTTTTACTTTTGTTTACTTTTTCTATTCTATTTTTCTTTCCAGATGAATTTATTTTTAATGTTTTTTTTTTTAATTTCTGTTTTTTGTTTTGTACTTTATTAGAGTAACTTGAAACACAATTGTTTATATCACTTTTATATAAAATATCGAATTTCACCATTATATACGAGTTCTGTCATTTTATCTATTTTGTGTTCAGTTCTGGCAATAAATCATTTTTCAATTAAAATAATTCTAGACTTTATGTGTAAATAAATCTACAAAAAAAAATGTAGATAAAATCTGAACATTAAACGAATGAATAAAAGGCAGAACAATGGAATAATGTGGATAATAAAAAATTGAAAGTCTGAGAAACAAGAACGATTCGATGGAAAACGAACGGAAGAAAGTATGACGACATGTACAGATAACAAGAAAACGCGAAAGAAATGTGAATAAAATGCGAAGGCGGCGGAGAAATAAAGGCGTAGCTCGCGAATATAAGAATCGAGTGACTTTTTCGAAGACCCTTTCGATATCCCATTATTCGCACCACCATGGGAAAAGATACCCCGAAGCAGTCGATTTATTGGCAGACAATCCAATGCGAAACCCCTCGAATCATCAAATCCTGCACGTTGCTACGTCGTTAGTATCCTAATCCTCTTGAGTCCCCTATAATTCGCCATTCGTTCTGTTCCTTTGCACATTAACGTACTTACTTACGAAAAAAAAAAAAAAAATAAAGTGTACAATTCGTAGGTTGGGCACAGGAGACCTTCGTAAATATACGGTAATTGCTGAAAGAATAATTTCGTGTATTGCCGACTATTCTTGCTTCTATTTGTATATTATACACTTTTTTCTTAAGTTTCAGAGTTTTTAAGCTTTACTGTTTCTACAATATCGATGTTGTGATATACTTTCATTTTTACCTCTTTAATTGTTCAATTTCTGTATCTTTCATCGACTTCGATCGTTTTATCGTATTTCATTTAATTCTAGGAATTCCTTAATGAAATTCAAGGGTTTTGTATTTGTTGCTAGTTTTTGATGATTTTCGGTTAATTGTACAAATGTCAGTCAATTTGATACTATAGGAGTTTTTGATGTAATATTCATTACTTTAGTATTTCTTGTCAAAATCGGACATTTTCCATTCAAACATCATCGAGTGAATCATATTTTTTTTATTCTCCTATTTTGTATATTTATTTTTTTGTTAATAAAAATTATTATTATTATTAATTTTATTAATATATGAATAAGATAATTAAATTTTATTAATTACAAATAATTAATTTGTGTGCAAGCAATAAAAAAGATGTTAAAACCATTATATAAAATTTGTTATTATAATGTAAATTTACGTTTTCCGTTTCGGAATTATAAAAAATTATGGATTTATAAAAAACATCTCAAGATACAAAATACGCGGAAATTATTGACGAGAATTCATAATTGGTAGTATAATAGTATTGTAAAATGTAAATAATAAAAAACTACATTTTAATTGAAAAAAAAAGGAATAACGAACACCCCATACAAATGTAATATAATAACCATTTTGTTGACGAAAACATCAAAAACAGCCTCTGATATTTTCACACTTTGCCTCGGTTCCAATCAACGAGTTTATTGTAATAATATTTACCGCTTCCGCTTAACGATTTAAAAATGCCAATAGCCGGCTATGGGGCTGGGCGCGTCGCAAAAATAAATTATTGAAAATATTAAAATCGCAGCGGTGCGTACGCGTAATTGAAATTACGTTTGTTTTATATGAGTCAATTAAATTTCTTTTATCAAAGTTAAATTGAGTCGCCAGGAGCGCGGCTCGAACAAATTATTGTATAGCGAAGCCCGACATGTTACCCAGAGGCTTCAATGGTTGCTCGCGTTCAATTTCATTCTTTTGCACACGAAATGATATTTATAAATTTCGCATGACTCCTTTTTTAATGTACATACAAAATTACAATTCTTTTTTTTTTCTTTCAGGTGTTATTTGCACTTTTTATTTTAATATAGTGCATCTTAATTATGTTGTAAGATGTTCAAGATATATTTTTTAATTGTGATGTTTTGTCAATATTTTTATATTTATAAACAATATTTCTTTAAGCACGTGTAAGAATTAATTTATTATTAGCGTAATTAACATTTTCTATTTCAATTTACTCTTCTACTTTTTCCAAAAAATAAAGTCAAAGCCTTTATTTAGTTTTTTTTTTAGATTGTCCATTTTTTAAATCCTTTAACGTAGTAAATAGTTGATTTGTCTAACACCATGGTTTCATTTCCTGCCAAGGATAGTGACATTAATTTTCGCGAATGTTCGATCTGGTTTTCAAATACATAAACTTATTTGAACCAATCTCCGCGAGAATGAGTGAATTTTTTACTGATTCTACGTGAACTTTCACTATTCGAAGATTCAATTAAATTTCTAAAGGAAAAGTTCCATTCTTAGAAAAGTAAAAATTTATCTCTACAGACGCTCAATATTTATTTCAAGAATGTTTACATCAATGTGTAATTGCACAGATATCATTTTCGATATATAAACTAATTTTCAATACAATCAGTCAAAATGCAAAACACAAAAGAAAACATTTCTCTAAAAAATGCAGAAATACTCATTAACTTTAGATTCGCTTTCATCGATGAAAAAGTATCAAAATTGTCCCAATAAAATATCGAGTAAAACATCGGACAAAAAGACTGATTAGAAAAAAAAGGGGGAAAAAATGAAGGACGCAAATGCCGACCAGATGACGCGAGCAATATTTTTGTGTTCGTTCGTTCGCGGGATATTTTTAAAGGGTTGAAACGACCAGGCAAGAATCGAAGGTACTCCCCCATGATTGATGGCCGTCATCCGATTCAAACGCTACGTTTACATGTCGATATACCGACATATATAAATCCGGAGCCTGCCACGTATATAAAGAAAATATAATAAAATAGACGCGGACGCGGATGCACCTGGGGGGTGAATCAAGAGACATCACCAGGCCTCGGCGAGTAGTGTACCTCGATTTTCGCCGTATTTTACGTCCGAATTCGCCAAGGGCAGGTCACCCCTCGCAATTTTATCGATTTAGGAAAAATTCAGTTTTTGCGCTTTTTTTTCTTTTTAAATTTCGACAGGGTATACGCACGGGCTTTCGGCACTTTTTCGTATTTTTTTTTTATTTCCAATATTTATGTATCTCCGTTTCGAAAACGCGATATGATTGCCAGTATAGAACTGATAGTTGTATAAATATCAAAATCGGATATACCCTTCCAATCATAACTGAAAAAACTCTCGTCCTCAATTGCGATATGCGATATTCCGGTTTAGATACATTTTCATGCAGGTTTTTTTCGTATGTACGATTTTTCTATTCTATATATTCGAGTTTATATTAGGGCTATGTATTTTTATTTTATTCTCTTTAATAATTATCACTGCGGGCAGTTTGTTATTTGCCAACATTTCTTTATATTGGATATATATATATATATATATATATATATATATATACCCAATCTAATATGTCTCTATAATATTGCTTTGAAGGGAGATAATTGCTTTTATTCAAACATAGCTCTCTGACAGACAAATTATTCGATTAAAACTGAACATCATTTTGACTGATTTCAAACTATTTCTTTTTCACATGTAAATATAAAATACATTTTTTACACTTTCAAAACGGACAGCTACCTCTTTCAAAATTAATCAAATACGTTCATGTTTGAAAGAGTGATATTTCACTTTAAAAACTAGGGGCTTCGCCCCTGCGGCCTTCGGGGTGATAAATAAATCTTTAACAAAAATGTTAAAGATTTATTTTCCGAGAGTGAACAATTGAATTTTGTTTGCAGATTTTTAAAAAACTTTTTATTATTTATGTGCCAAAATTCAATTTGAGTTTTTGACATTTGTATACAATCAGATAAATGAATTGAATGTATAGACAAAGTTTTACTTACGCAAGTTTTGGCAAATGCAGTTGATAATTATGTTATTGGTCGAATAAGTCTATTGCGTAAATATTCACTTACCTGAAACAGAAAAGATAATAGAGTCAGAAAATTAGTCGGTAATGTAAAATTAGATATATCATATTCAAATTAAGAAAAATATTAAATCTACCGTTGAATATTCACTTTAATTCGTTCTTAAAAAGTAGTAAACATTTTTGTGGTTCTTAAAAAGTATATCAATAATAAGAACAGCAGCTATAACGAAAAAAATAAAAATTCTTTTTTTTTTTTGTATAATTCC
The DNA here is from genome assembly GCA_030522945.1 of Trichopria nigra. Lineage (NCBI taxonomy): Eukaryota > Metazoa > Arthropoda > Insecta > Hymenoptera > Diapriidae > Trichopria > Trichopria nigra. The sequence goes on along the minus strand of JAPYZR010000152.1, from coordinate 29,122 downwards.
TACAATTTAAAAGTCAATAAAAAAAAATGCAATTTTCAGTCTTATTTCAATAACGTTACGTCCTTTGTACGTCATTAGCGTCTGCGTCTCCTTTTACGTACTAATTGCAACGAACCTAGACACGTTGACTCGCGGCTGCAACGTTTTCCTCGAGCACGTCTTTTATTGTGTTCATTTTTAACGCTCTTGCGTTTCAATTAGGAATAGTGACCGCATACAACGTTACGGCTTAGGAAATTTGTTAATAATTACAGCGGTTGGCCAATTTTAAGCGTACGTTAAAATGCCAAAATAATGCTGTTTTAGGTCAGAACATCCGGTTAGTTAAATGTCAGTGTCAGTGTTTTTGAGAGCTGCGGCTCGATAAGTATAGCGATTGATCGCAATTCAAGACGAGTTTGCTTTTGGAAATAAAAAGCTGCTGTTAAAATTGATTTACGTTTTTAAAGAGTGATTGTCTCTTTATGTATATTTCAGATGTATTGTATATATGTACAGTATGGTGTAATGTTTATGGCGTATATATATATTTGGAGTTGAATACAAGATATTTTATATATAAAAACGGTAGGTATTGCGCGCGTTAATTAATTCAGTTTTTTAAATCGACAGTGATATTATGATTGATGAATCTATGAGTGACTTGACCCCTATAATTATTCTAAACTAGTGAAATAGCTGGAAGACGAATTACTATTGCGGATATGTTCACTAATGTGTACATTGGCTTAAAATATATTTTTAAATCATATGATAAAGCATTTAATAATTTTGTATATGTTAATAATCAGCAAGAGTATAGGCAAGTTTATTTTACGTGATTTACATCATTATTAACAATTTTCAATGTTACATTCAATACTCGTATTAAAGGCAATGATTATTATCAGATTAATTAGTAACGAAATGATTATTCGTCGTAATTATCGTATTACTATTATATAATTGGTTCATTAATAAACAAATTACTAAAGATTAATTAACGACCAAACAATATTTATGAACGAATCCGTTTAGCTAATGAAATTGCACTGTTTCGTTATTGTAAACAATTAAACGACCATTTATCCTAATTGTACGTGTTTTCATTAGTGTGACATTTTTATTTTATTTTCTTTATATTAATAATAATTCGAAATCACATTAACTTTTTCTTATTTTTTTTTATCTGTTAAGTTTTAATTTCAGTTTCATGCCTAAAAACTATAAAAATAACATTTTTATTTAGAATACTGAAATATATGGTGTCATGATACAAATAAAGGGAATTTCACATTTTTTTTAACGAAATATTTTCAGCGCTTTACAGAAGTTCACGAATAAATGTTTCATATAGAGATTGTTTAAATATTTGATGTAAACATTTTATTCTATCAATATTGTTTTCGAAACAATTTTATCAATAATATAGCTACGCATGAGATAGCTCGTCGTTTAAAGAAATCACGTTAATAAGATCGTATTGTTCGCGAAATAATTTGCAAAATCTCAACTCGAAATTGTAAGAAAAGCCCGACAAAAAATTGTCTTGGAAAAGATCAATTTTGAAAATGTTTCACAGATGTAATAAAATCTAACTAGTTCATGCTGTAATCTGTGCTTATATGCAAAAGCCGGTCGCAGAAGTTATTCTGTTCAATCATTCTTCAGGTATCGCAGTACGTACGTACTTATACACACGTGCTAACGCATAAGGAATGAAGGAATGTAAAAAGTATATAGTCATGTATAGCTGGCACCAGTACGTAGTTAGCGCAAGGTCAAATTTGAAAATTGTTCTCATAAAGGAAATTTCGCAAAAAGGAAAAAAGTAAATTCAATAGTGCACCAGGCGAAGTAATTCTAGTTTGGTTTATCAAGACGCAAAATCGAATAAACAATAGAAACATTATCGTCGGTATTACAGATCACTAGGACATCGCTCCAAGCTGAAACAAGCATCGTTCACATCGACAAAGCATAATATATATATACGGTCGAAGTCGTGGTTCACATTAAATTGTCTCGTCCGTAACGTCTAGAAAAAGTTATAAGCAAAAATATCGCATAACTCTGTCTGGGATATTTACGATCGTCGAATACACTTACGCGATAGATCGTTCGGAATGGTAAAAAAAGCGAGAAAAATCGAAACTGGAAAGGGTTGACCATTGGAATTCGTTTAAAAAACAGAGTGCAGTTGCATACGATAGCCGCGAGAGAATTCCAGGCTGCGAAGTGAGTAATTGAGAGGCACTAAAATTAGCCGCATCTCGGCGAATAATAACACCGGCACGGCTCTGTTTAATTTTAAAAGCCTCTGCGGTTTCCCAGGCGCGATCGGCAGATAAACAAACGGCCTCATTATCCGCCGCGGCCGACGTCTTCTTTCGCGATTTTTTTAACCAGTAGTCATGCAGAAAGACAGAGGCGCGTTTGTGTTAATGCGTATATACGCCTGATCGCAATTGGACGGTCTGGTGACTCTCTCCTCGAGAATCGAAGGAGAAGAGCGAACGACGAGGAAGGCCGAAAAAATTGCAGATAGACGGAAACAGCGTAAAGGAAAGAAAGACGGAGAGAGAAAGAGACATAGAAAGGGAAAGAAGAGAGATAAAGATTCGAGAAAAGGAAATACATGGAATAATGAGAGAAAGAGAAAGAGCTAGAGAAAGTGAGATAGCTGGAGGACACGAGTGGCCCAGGATGACGAATAATCGGGTAAAGGAGGAAAGACAAGAGGAGGAAGACACTTGACAGTCGACGGGTCAGTACGGGGCAATTTATGGCGACGAATAATTTACGAGAAAACGACCAGTTCCGCGAACTTAATCGCGCGAGTTGATACCAGCGGTTCTCCACGACCTGCTCAATTAACTAAATAGAATATTGATTTCGTGTATTAATTAAAAGGAATTGAGTAATTCGATTCGCAACCCGACTCGCAGGACAATATATTCGATGTAACGTTTTATTTTAATCGTTTGGATGCTTCATGCGCCCAAGACAATCTATTAACTCCGGTATGTTGGACGTTTACATTCCATTACTTACTTCGGACATTATTTACTTTCCTTATATGTGCTTTGAAACGGAATTGAAATGAATTTTTTACAATCGCGAATCAACGATATATATCGATTATAATTTCGTATGGGAATTTGTAGGACCAGTTTCACTTTATTGAAAAATTAACTAATGGAAATTCAAAATGATGGGCTGTCGATCTGATAAAGGAAGTTACGGAGAAGGTACGAAAATCATATAAGTTGAAAAATGTGTTATTTCAACTGGGCAACTAAATGCTCACGTTGTCAGTAAAAAATAAATCGAAATCACTAAATAATAAAATAATGATCGCGTGAAATGGATCAACGGTTTTGTAAATATAGAAAACAGTAGAAAAAGACAGAGAACAAGTAACTAAAAATCGAATCAATTTAAAGAACCAAATGATCAAAACAATTGAATTATGGGAAGAGATAGATGATAATTGGTAAAATTAATCAAATGAAGCATTGATTATCATTTAACGTAAAACTCACAGAAATCAAGAAAAAAACCGCGAATAATAAAAAACAGCTATAAGCAAAACGATTGTATTGGATAATAAGATGAAAAAAAGGAGGGAAAAAGGTCCGCTGTTTTGACCGATTGATATTACCTAAGCAAGAAAACGGAACAAAAATAGAATAATGTCAATTAAAAGTCGTCGGATGAAACAATTAAAGAAATGCAGGAAACGAAGCAATACAACTATACAAACTGATCCAGCCAAATTTAAATGTAGAATTAAATGGCAGTATGAATTGCCTGAGATGTTTGACGTTTGTTCAAGAAATTCCAAAACCGCTGGAAATCGAGTATTTCTTGAATGGCGTGGCGTAATTTATATTGCGGTACAATTCTATAATAATATGAATATTAGTAAATACAAATCTAATTATTACTTGGGCTCGTTACACTTTTACATGGAAACAACAAAATACGTATATATACCTATATTAATACGACTTTTTAAAAAATGCATTTTTCTACATCTGTCATACGGATAAATATATACCAAAATATAACCAGTTTTAAATAGCACCTGTGCATCCTCCAAAAGAGATTATGCCATAGCATGATCCAAACGGACGAGGAAATTGGAAAAACAGCGTGCGTATATTCAATTACTTAAGGCGAAGTAATTAAAAGAAAAAATATTTTCATTCGTAATGTACATAAAAGTATCGAGCATTTCGATAGGGCTTTGCTTATATACGAATGATATATTCGAAAGAGTCCTGGAAATAATACATGACAATACAACGAAGCATATAATGATTTATTATTACAAATATACGACGAGAATAAATGTAATACTGGGACAAGGCGGTAATAATAAATAAAATTTATAAAAATTCTATGCGCATACGTGACATTTATAAATGAATACTGAGAAGGTAAAAAGAAATTATTAAGTATAAAGAAAGTTCATAAAACGAGACGGAAATGAGTTAATAAATAGGACAGTAAATTAAGCACAAGTCTAATTATTGGAGCGCTCCGATTACTATTTCTTGCCGTACTTACTGTCAAGTCTGCACATTTAAGTGTCATGATTCGAATTAAATCTCTACCGAGAACTTCTACACTAGACGCGTGTAACCCTCTGTAACACGCGACGCTCGTAATCTATTTTGTGATTATGAATTAAATCATCATTTCCTTATCTTTCGTTAGAATGTGCTGTATTAATGCGATATAAGCATTTCCCGAGATTAATTTCACAGCTAAAATTATTAGTATTATTTTTTTTAAACAAAATTATTGAAAGAAATAAACATTGAAAAGAATGGAATGACCGAATGGAAGAAGTAGAAGTGTTGAAGTAAAATAAAAACAAATCAAGCGAGACGTGAAATAAATAAAACAAAGGCGATAGAAAAAAGAAGGATGAAACAAATTGGAGAAAGAGATTGACAAAATACCGAACACATTTTTACATTGTTTTATTTAATTATTCTCTAGATGGACTGAATCAAACATTTGATAGAAATATAAATAACAGAATTGTAATAATTAAATGTGCCTAAAACATTTTAATTCTAATTAATTAACGATTCATCGGTTCAAAAAGAATAACACGAGTACGGACGAATCAAGGAAAGAAAAAGAAATTCATAAAAGGCATGAAACAACAAACTGCTGAAGAAAATTAACAAATTGACCGAAATAAACGTGACCGTGCGGAACAAAAGAAACTAAATGACTAAAAATATCAGAAGGAATGATGGAACAAGTCAACGCAAGTCAAGCGAATGAAATGCAGCGTTAAACATCCCGAGTTTAAAACTCACGCACGTCGAAGGAAACTTACAAAGTTTTGATTTAATAACTCTTAATGAATTCATCAATGAACGACAATAGTGGCATACCGTCGTCGCAAGTTTCCCACAATTATCGGCGCGATCGACCCACGGACGAAAGTCGGGTAATTATTGCACAGCGTAATGACAAAAAATAATCCGCAATAACGATTGCAAATTGACAGTTTAACGTTGCTCGCGACTGATCGTTATGAGCAACGACGTCAATTTAAATGCCAATCGGCCGGCCCATAAGTGTTTGCGGCCTGGAAGATTTAATGCAACGGTCAGATGCGCCATATGCTCGTCGTTTATGGCTACGAGCAATTGAGAATAATGAAGTTTGCTCGACGAGTGCATTCAAGTGACTCATTGTTTAATTTTAAAACGTTTCGAGGCACCGTCGCGTTTGAAAAGATTTTAAAAGGCGCAGCGATTGAATTGAAACCGAGTAAATAAGAACGGCTTAATGTTATCCGATGAGGAGAGCACGATGCCGAGGGGTGGGTGATGAAAAATTGCAGCGAATAGACGAGACAATAATGAAAATTGATATGGAAGTCACGAATTCACCGGTACAAAACGGGAAGAAATATAAGATTTATCGGCCTATCAAAACCGCTTTGCATTTGTTTACTTTTATGGGAGTTCAATTTTTCTACAGTTTATTGTAGCTTCAAGGAATCGCATAATTCAATCTTATTTGATTCATTTTATCGGGTCCTTCCTCTAATATGATTAATTTAGTTTACATTAAAACTTGTAGCTAGTCGCTTATCTATTATTCACATTTAATGTTCGTGTTCGGATACATAAATTTGACGACACACAGTTATCGTCTATATGTTCAATCATTTACCTTTGCATACATTACAAAACTAAAGGATACTATATTATAGTCATATATGATAATCAAATTTCATCGAACCATTTCGTTTATGTCTCACACTCATCAATGTTACTTGTAGCTAATAAACATCGAATGTTTATGACAGTGCAGTGATTATTTATGACATTTCATCCGAGTGCTTAAGCCCAATGTTCGCAGTTTAAGGGAGTTCTAACGTAGAACAGTTACCGACCTAACCTCAAAACAGGAAAACTATAAATAAAAAATGATTAAGACGATTTATCAAAATTTGGGCTCCGGAAAGGTGATTTTATGTAACATATATTGTACCTCAAGAAAAATTCCAGTCAAAATTCTGTAAAATTGAGTCAAAACTTTCGGAAACAAATTATTTTTTTGTTTACCTGCCTCAAAAATATTTTTTTTCCGAAAGTTCTCAATTTATTTTTAACGATTTTTGCTAGAATTTTTGGGGGGATTGGATATGCTACGTAAAATCACTCTTTCATGTCATGTTTCCATTCATGTTTTAAGCTCTTAAAGTATATACATTTAAAAAGTATATCAACGTACACAGTTAATGTTCAATGTATTACATTTACATTGAGTGAACATAATGTGAATCTTAATATAAAAGTATTATTAAATATCATTCGTTATGAATGTTTACTTTCATTTTCTTCGATGAACGATTTTAATTTTCAAATTTATTATCAAAAGTCAATAACCTTAACATTCCTCGCTGAAATACTCGGAATATGTTAATAAGCACAAATCTGAAATAGTACACTTATATTGCACGCGCAGAGTGCAATTGATGAAACATCAGCAAAATGAAAATCGCGAATATAAAAAGTAGGAGTCTGAGGACTAAGCAAAAACGTGAGAACGGTGACGCCTTAAATTTTGAAGCGACCAAGTGCTTAATGAACCATTGTGTGCAAAGTAATGAAATACAATGCGATATGTACGAAGAAAGTTGAACTTAACTCGGCAGTGTAATAGAATAAGCAATTCGCGAAAGTCGTTTAAAATAAAACCGATTAATATTCGCACAGTCGCGAGGTCGATGATCTGGAAACATTGACGATGTTCGATATAAGTATCGATGTTGAAAAAGTAATTTTTTTTTTATATTATTTTCAGAATTTCTTGATACAGCTCAATATTTAGATTCGATGCTCATTTTATTAACTGTCTTTTATGTATTAATTTATGTTGATGCTTGTCTGGTGTTAATATTTGTGTTTGCACTTGGCGATGTTACATTTGTACATGTTTTATTCATAAATGACGTTTGTGTAAAAAGGTGGTTCTACACGTTTATTGTAATATTTATTTCTAATAACATGTAGCTTTTACTGGACATGTAATGTATTATGTAATTTTACAATTTTACATGACAGATTTGTGATATTTTAAAATTTAAAGTTTGTGACTCTTATCACATTTAACATTTATTCATAGTTATCATGATGACATTTGCTGTTTATATTTAATGCAATTCATATGTAATGTTTAGTATTGTATAAGTATATAATAATTCGACGTGGATATCGAACGTTAGCATATATAGTGTGTTGTACTGATGTTATACGTTTCCAATTGTTATTAATGCCATCGATGTCATGTTTCCTTCATTCATTTATATTGAATAAATATTTAATTTTTATATATATATATATATATATATATATATATATATATATATGTCATTCAATTATTAATAGAAGTACTTATTGTTCATTTCATCCAGGATTCATGCGCATTAAATGTTTGTACATTGTACTATTTTGTATAGAAAAGCAATGTTTATTTCTCATTTATACAATTATTATTATATTTTATAAAAATGTTTTATCATCGTTGCATCACTTGGTAAAATAGAGTTAATATATTACGTCAAATCAGTATCAACGTCGTGTGAATAATTAAAAGCTAAGTTGACCGTAATATTAGAAGTCTGGCGCGATGCGTAATCAGCTTAAAGCTAGAGTGCTTAACAGAGAAAGAGAAAGAGAAAGAGAGAGATAGTGAGTGAGACAGATTCAAAGAGGAGATAGATAGATAGATATGTAGACAGATAGAGAGAGAGAGAGAGAGGCAACGAACAAGGGAGTAGTTGAAGGGCGTAGTATATAGAAACGCGAGAAGTGTACGGTGCATCGGACGTTAAGCGCAGAGTGCGTTCGTGCAGAAGGACAAGTGCGGAATCGAATCGAGTTACTGGATCTCATGGCTCAGTGCTGAAGCGTTATCTCCGGGCAGCAATTCGGTTTAATTAATCCAGTGCGCTAAACCGCGCGAAAAGAGAGAGAGAGAGAGATAGAGAGAGAAAGTGCATGTGACCGTATCTGAAGTCATCTCTTAATTAACCAACAACTATGCTTGCTTAATAGTATTACGTGTCACAATTAGCGCCTCGCCCAATGATTACCTCGAAAGAACGCGCGAGAAAGATTGCGCGACGATTGACGTCGCAATTACGGTATATTCGTATATGTGCGCGATGCACCCCAGATTCGAGGAAATTTCAAAACCAACGAGAAGAACGACCGTCGGCGAAAAGTGAACCCGAGTGACACGCGAGAGACGACGCTCTCAATTCCGGCAGAGCTCAATTCGGATAATGAACTTGGCTAATTGCTAGGAGATTGACGCCAATTGCGACACTTTTTTATTTTCAGCGGGGCCCACGTACATGCACAACTCTGCAGTGTTTCCGGAGATTCGTGTCATGTATCATCAAGATAGCAAATGGGAAGATTCGATGGATGACGCGAACTCTCATAGATACCAAGTGAGATCCCATTTTTGAACGTCATTTCAGATGACGATGTATAAATGTTATTGCTATAATACACATTGGACACTACTCTGCATGAATTAAATCTGAATTTTTAATACATTCTTAATGCGAGATTATTGCACTTAATATGTTAACACATCAAAGGTAACTGGTTGATGTTGTGAGCATTAGACGTGAACATTAAATGTATGCGTACTTGAGCAAGTTAAATGATGTTAAATCAGAATATTAGATAGTAACATTAAACATGAATATTATCATGTACATCTACCAGTGAACTTCAAAGTTGAACATGGAATGTAAACGTAAAGTGTTAATTGTATAAACACCAGATGTCAACATTAAGTTTGAACAGCACATATATGAATACGGAATATTAAAATGAAATGTTCTTCATTTGCAATTTTGATTTTAACACTGCAATCGCTCTTCGATGTGTAATTCAGTGCGTTTCGCACATTACTGTATAACCTTCAAATTTGATCGTATACTTGCCAATTGAGTTTACAGTATACGAAATAAGTGTACTAAATTATATGCATCGGCAAAAAGTAACGAAATTCTCGAGCCAATAATTATCGTCATTGTCATTCTTTGCGTTAAGGCCTTCGTAAATCTGAGCAGCCGAGCGTCGCGTCATTTATATTAGTTTCCCTCTAGAGGATCACATCTTGATTCAAATTTCCAAGTTACAAATGATTTATCTTCTAATTGCACGTCGTGATTGCGAGCCGGGATCTTCCCCAGGCGATGTCGTTGTAATCACAATGCCTGGCTTTCATTAATCATTCGTCGTCTTTGCATTTCGGCTTTTGTCAAGTATCGTGCCAAGTAACTTTGTCAGCATAAAAAAGTATATGATAAATATATTTAACAAAAATTTCTCGCACGAATGTTTTGTGCATAACTATTTTTTAATCGTTTACACTGAATCACTACATTTCTTAACAATGAACGAAGCTTGTGAATAACAAGGGTCACAATTATAAATGGTCGGTCAATATTAACATTAAATTTGAACAACAATCATGTGTAATACGAGTGAATATAACATAACATCAATTGATGATTTGAAACGCTAAACTGAGAGCAATAAATATTTACATCGAATGCGCCTCGAAGTAAAATCCCGATGTTTAATACGTAATTGTTGGCATTACATGTATTTTGCCCACGGATTAATGTTATCGTGTAACGCTCTAATGTTTGCACGTGAAATTATCATCGAATATGAACATTAAATGTAAATATATCAGTTTTGCCACATCTAGAGAAAATGCACTATTCAGTAATTCAGTAAACATCACAGACTGTTCATTTCATGTAACAAAGTAAATATCTAATGTAAGTTAAAAATGTCATCATAAAATCTCACGAAATAATGAATATTAAATCTGAAACTGAAATAGAAACATATTCAACGTTTCAAGATTGAAAATATCAATAATTTAAACACGGTATAAAATGTAAACATTTGATATAAGAATATAATCTGAGCATGGGCGCAGTCACGTATTGTCTAATTACGATATGACATCAAAATACCCATTATAAATGCTAATTATTAATATGTCATCCTCGATTGTAAACAGTAAATGTAAATATGAAACATGAACGATAATTCTAAACAACTAGAAGAATTAATTGCTAATTTAAAATGTGAAAATTAAGTATATGAACATCCACAATTAATAAGAAATAAAATCATCGAATAATATAACCATTAAATATGAACATCAAATAGTGTCAGCAAAATCATAATGTTTGAAATGTAAACATGAAATGTAGTGTTAGCAAAAACCGTGAGAATATGTGTTAATAAACTGAAATTGACAAACGCAATTTTAAAACTAGTTGAATAACAAATGGAATGGCAAAAATTAACTAAGTAAAATTATTCGAGTTATTTGTTCCTTCGAAATGATATTTCATTCTAATATAATTGTGTAATAATTGCGTGTAAGAAGGTTTCAGACAAGCAAAGGTATAGCAATACTTTGCCTTATTTATACCGCCATGCTAGCAATCTCGTATCGCCTAATTGTACCGTTAAAAGCGTTTCCATTTTCGAGTCGCACTTAGTGTGTCTCGTTTCTTATAGATAAAAATATACTATAGTTAGCGCGTAAAGCACGAATCGATGCTGAAAGTAATAAATTATGTTATAAAGTATTTTCGATGTTTCACGTTCGCATTTTGCGGAAAAACACGCGACTATAGCGGCAGGTATTCTCGGTTTCGTTACAACATAAAAATTACAAAATTATAATTGAACATTAGTGTTCGGAATGAATTCTTTATCATATGCACAATACTGTGTTTCCAAATGGTACGATTTCCGCGGGGAATAAAAGTATGCTTGTACACACATATCTATATGTACGTATACATATATAGATATATACATTTACGTCTATCGAATCTCGGCGGCCTAATGTAACGATCGTTCAAATATTTGTCCGCTTAATAGCCGATTTTCTCCCTAGCGAGCATCGCTTATCCATTATCCCTCGACGTCAAGTGTATTTTTCTGATTAAACGTATCAAACGTCCCATTGGCAGGCATACGGGCCGATCTGCTTGCGCCCGATTTAAGGGTTGAGATAAGAGCGAGAAACAAAAAGTCCCCGGCTTTAGAAGTTGTTCCGACATGTGGAATTCGCCGTTTTTTGACGAAAGACAGCAGCCGACGCCCACAAAAGAGTCGCTGTTATATACATATGCGTGTGTGTGTGTGCTTTTTTTTTTTATTATTTTAGCGAATTTAAATTATCGAGTCCATCCGGTATAATGGCGATAACATTTCACCCCGCTCGTCGTGGTGATAGCGCTTGATTCATTTTCCGTCAGAGTGAACGTGAATCACCGGGTATAACCTGATTCCGAGTTGCTCTTGATGGCGAAATAATGCGAATAACGTAATAATATTGCAAGCAATGAATAGGGATATTATACATTCATTTAAAAGTTATGCAGTTTTCGATTCTTCTTAAAAACGGCAGTGCCGTAAACATCGAATACGCGTAAAATTGATCTCTTGTAACATCCAAAATGGAAATTACACACTTCGTGCGATTAATTCAGGTAATCTATTACATATATGTTAACCGAGAACATTTCATATGAGAATGAAACATGTAGACACTGCAATATAGACTCCAAATTTAAATGTACAATGGCCATTAATGAACGTAGGCATTAATAGAAAGCTTAAATGTAAACATTATCATGAACGTCGTGTTTGATTGTTAACCTTAACTATACATTTAATATGTGGAGATTAAATATACACTGTAATGCTGATAATAAAATGTAAATATTTGTTAACAGTTGCGTTAATGTAATGATAAAATGCAAATGTTAAATTTAAATGTAGTTTGAACACGATGCGGTTTCAACATTTAAGTGCTTCTTGTACTTTAAGAACAAAAAGATTGAAAGAAAGCAAAGTAAGAATTATGAACAATCGACGTGAATATATATCCCATGCATGAATAGAAATGCTAAAATAATGAAAAAGATCATTACATTTAACTATACTGCATGTAAATATACGAAGTGAGCATGTATCTATTTATAGTACATAAACAACAGTGTTGACTTTAAAACATACACATCATTCATACATTTACGTTTATGCATGTTTCTATCAGTATTCTTAATATTGTTAGCAGCATGTTAGTATTCCTTATATGCGAAGGTTCGTACTAGTCGAATATAAGCCAGAACGAAAGCAACGTTGAAATTAATTATCTTTGATCAAGGTATTGTATATCTCGGGCAATGTTGATTTTTCAAACCTTATATTTACCGCATTTTTACACTTCTGGATTGAGATTGCATAAATAAAAAAAAAAAAAAAAAAATGATAAAGTAAACCGATACAATCATTAGACTAACCATAACTTAAATTAAAACCTATATGCAACGTATTCTGTACATATTGTGCAGTTATTAGTTAGATACTGCATAAAAACATCCCAACAACTGGCGTAGCGGAGTGGTAGCATGCGTGCGTAGCGAGCGGGACGAATGAGATTTTTTTTCATTTATTTGCGAGGGAAAAGAATGTGAAAATGGTTAAATAAAAATAACATTTTAATTTATAAATATTTATGTATATAATATCATTAATAAATAAATATTAAATAGAATAAAAAAATAATTAATAATATATATAATATAAAAAACATTGGCAGTAGATATGAATTTATATATGCTTAAATCCAATCAAAATCTCTCTCTTTCTCTCTCTCTCTCTCTCTCTCTCTCTCTCTCTCTCTCTCTCTCTATGTATATACATATATTATATTGAAATTTTTAATATAAATGCTAAAATAATAATGTTGAACTTTTGCATTGACATTAAAATGTGAAATAATTTAAATGTAGAAGGTAAAGGAACTCTTTACATAGTGGCTCAACTCGAATGTCATTTCGCTTCAGTGAAAAGTAACTTTTAACAATATCATTTACTAGCATTGCTGGTAGATTGTTGGTATATTGTATTGTTGAATGTTGCTCAACATTAATTTAACATTGCATGTGAGGTTAATCTGCAGCAATTTTTAAGAACATTTCGCACTATATCGAGGTAAATGTAATGTTTAAGGTTATTGTAAGGTTGCTGGAAGGTGTTTCTGGGTTTCTGCTACTAGGGATGTGATATAATGGCTAGGTTATCCGCATATAATTAATGTATATAATGTTCACATTTAGTCACAGCGTTAGTCAATTTTGATAATGTATTTGTAGTTTATAAGTATAATAGTATGTAATGCCCTGCATGTAATGTGTAATAAACTGAGAATACATTGAATCAATAATGCGTTTAATAATACATCCAAACAATTCTGCTTCTTCTGATAAATGTATGGATCCAATTTATTACCGTTTGATTAAATTGCGTCATCGTTTTTCATTAAGCAACTTTTATTAATCAATTCCGTAAATATCTTGACATCATCCAGCCGATTTGCATTCGTTATCAGTTTTGACAGATCTGCGCACTCGTGTTCCGAATCTTTTCGCGTCAGTCAAAACGATCAATCGTTTCTGCATCAATTATTTCGATAAAACGTTGCGACCGGTCACTTTCAATAATCTATTCGATTAAGCGGCAGTCTCATTACCGCGATAGACCAACTTGTTGGTCCATTCGAGCGAGGCGTTCAGAGAGTCTAGTCGAATCCACGAGCACGGACGTTACCGACGTACGTGTGCGTCGGAGCTGCAACCTTACCGCTGGCATTATCGATTGCCTCAAGGTTCGATTTCGCCATCCACCTCCCTGTATCTATCTGCACATCCCCCGTCAAATCCCCGAATAACCATCGCGATTACGCGGGGGATGATCTCGTCAGGGGCTGGGATTCGGGAACCGCGATACGCAGGTTTGACGTAGCATAATCAGCTTTAAATTTTCGAGGGGAAATAATTGAGAATGGAATTGATATTGCATGCCCGTGATAGGCCGTTGTTTTGCGAGCCGGGAAAATGTAATGATATATTTATGCGCTCGGAAATAACTGTAATGTATATATAAATATACGGGTGAAACCGTAGGGAGATTGCAATAAGCCTCAGCTTGCAAATTCATTCGTACGATTTCAACAAAACTTTCTTTAAAGTTACACGTGAACTTGTTTCACGTTAGAAACAAGCAACAAATAATTGCTTGTGGCAAGTAAAGATAAAAACATAGGTTATTAATATGAACAACTATAACGGAGCTGCAAATGCTAACACGGAATATGTGAAGCTATTATGAAATTATTATTTAATATGTCAATATTAATATAATGCATTACTTTTTTATGTATGATGTCGACTTTTATTTAAATATTGTATAATGATTTTTTTTTAGTCATCATATTAATTAGTATCCGACTTTCGATGTTCGTCTGTTTTTCGGCATTCATTGTTTGATTTTTTGTATCAATGATCCATTTATCTATGTTCAAACACACAATTTTTAATTGTAAATATCGAGGGCTAGATTGTAAGATCAGTATATTAAACGTGCGTGTAACATTTACGATTAATTTCGTATTCTATGTTCGATGTTCGATAATTATAATGCTCTGTATTACGACCTCACTCAAGATTCAACGTTTTCAAATTCGACAATCAGTTTGACCGATTATCAGCAATGAATATTGAATATTTGATAGATTAATGTTCAAAGTTCGAATGTCAGCATTTGAAACTGAGTATTTTTTTTAATGTTCGATAGTGTTTAAGGCTCAATGCTTGAAATGCAATTTTTAATTTCGCCCTACTGATAAGTTCAAAACATTTGATGTTCATTATTTAAAGATAATTTTTAATTGCATTTTTAACTTCTTTTTTCTTTTTTGAATGTTTAATATTTTGTGTTTGACGTTAAACATGTAATTTTCATGTAACTTGCATTTAATTGCGGGGGCAGTATGCATAACAAATTTATAGTTTCTAAAAAAGTGAATTAAACAAAAATGGAAGATGCTACAACAATAAAATAAGTTGACTAACTTTCTTCGTGTACGTTGTAAAGTTAAACTGTTTTTGATGTTTGCATCCTGTTATTATGGTCTGCGTGATACGACATCAAACGACGCGAAAGTAATTGCGCCGTTGTGGGTAGTGCAGGTTGGACATTTAAATTTTTGGTTAATTTTTCCTGTTGAATTAATATTGATGCATGCTCGATATTCAAAAGTCGATGTTCAAGATATTACCTGAATTAATGTTTATACAATTTTCGAGAATTAATGTTTGCTATTCGATATTTTATTCATATTTTCAATATGCACTAATACTCGGCTTTCATACCTTAAAGTTCAATAATATTTGGTGTATACAGCGACATCAATTAAGCGTTCAATGTTTCGGTTTTCATTTCATGGCAAATTTCAATATATAAACTTCTATAAATTTAAGGTTATTAGAAACTTCAAAAAAATTCATCTAATCGAAACGTGTGACTGAAACTGAAACAAATTGTTTCGCGTTAGATTAGACAATAATGAAATTTGCCGATCGAATCAATCGTATGCAGATTTGCGCGGGTGTCGATTGCGGCTTCTAGGTGCGAACTGGTACTGGGAGAATTCGGGCAAGGGGAGACTGCCAGGTTTTCCGGACGAATAATAGGGAGGTTGGTTGGTTTTGACTGCGAAACCGGTGAGAACGATGAGAGCAGATCAAACACCCGAAGGCACCTTTGTACTACCGCTCATCGCGATAATTCCGCGCGAAACGCTCCAAGGCGCCTCGTCCGTATATAGCGCTAGCCCGCGCTCCTATACCTACGTTTTCCTCTGATTAAACGATTTTTATTATTTCTTTTCCAATTCGGTTTTTATTGCCAGCTTCCGGCGGGGGTTTAATATACGAGATCAAACGTTGCTTTTTCAACGCGTCGGAATTAAAATCGCGATACTTCAATTACTTTTATTCAAACGCGTTACACTTGTTATTCAATTATTAGTATTCGTTGCGAAATATCGTTATGTGATTACTGCACCAGAGCGATGATATTACTGCGGTGAAAATTCACGTGTGCTTTTATTTCGTTTTCATTTGTTTCCATACTTGTTTTTACATGTCTAACGGTCTGCAAGCTATTCACTGTGCAATGTGAAATGGGAAAAAACCGAAATGTAAAGAATTGTGAACATTTGATGCACACGCTGATTTGTAATATTTTTTTCCCGAACATTTTATATACGGGTATTAAATGTTAACATTTAATATGATATGTGAAAAGTAATCTGTAATTTGTAACATTGAAAGCAATTTTGGTATGGGGATATATAACTTTAAGATCACATGAGTGAACATCAATGTCAACCGATACATCTAAACATAGAATTTACACGACAAATCGTGTGAACATATAATAAAAGTATATGAAACAAAAGGCAATAGGATATCGACATTGAATTTGTATAGATGCGTTGAACATTAATATTAAATGTAAAATATAAACATGAGTGACGAATATCGTTACCTAAGTAGACCCGGCGTGTAATAAATTCCAAATCTAAATGTTCAACCACGTAAACAATGATTATGAACATGAAATCTAAACATTGAATTTGAACATTGAATGTAAACACTGGATTTGCACAGCAAATGCAAACATCGATTCTGCAGATTTAAATTTGAGCGTGAACATTCAATGTTGGCATTATATACATCGTCACATGTAAGTCCTATAAGTAGGACTAAGGGACATTTTTGTAAAGTGTGAATATTAAAATGCACATTAAGTTCCAACATCAGATACATAAATCGATAAATGCGTTAAAAATGATTGTGATTAAGTGGTATATTTTCTGTTTTCATTCGCTGAAGAATTTCGAAAAATCTCGTTCGATGTGAAAATGTCATAATTCCTCCAATAACATTGGGAAGCATTGGAAATGGGTACAGAGGAAACCGTGTAATAAAAAAAGTTTTTCATTTTTCAAATTCTAATTGGAGGGTGTATTCAATCGATTTTCACGACACAAATAGAACTTCATTGATTTCGATCGCCGCGACACGTACCAGTATTCCAGTGTCGAAATCAATTTAAAATTCCTCCCTGCGAACGCGTATTTACTGTTCGACCACATATATACGACTATATACGTGTCGCTCGCAAAAATAATGAACCAACTCCGGGAACAAATTTATGAAACTTTTTTATTCGTTACTTTTATTTCACGTAGGTGTTCGACGGCGAACGCAACGCGAATGAATATCGCGGGACGAATTAATGAGGAATTATGAGGTTGGACGCTGAGTACGGTCTTTGACGTATTGATAAAAAAAAAGAAAGTATTGAAAAAAATGTTCATTATGACTGAGGCGACCCGGGGCTGCGGATTTTCCGGCTCTCGGTACTAATTACGCGTGGGCGATCGAACCCTAACAATGGCAGTTCCATTCAAGGCGCTTTTACGGCTTCGTTATTATCGGCGAACAGTTATCGATATTTTATAATTAATGGCGGCGGGGGACCACCGGGAAATCACTTGAAATTGCACGATTCCGGTCGAAACCATTTCGCAAAGTTACTCACTTTAAAGGACTATTGTTTTTGCCTTAAATATAACCGCTATACGTACCTGAAACAAATAAAAAAATGCGGCTCATTACCGACGTGAATAAATCCTGTTATTAATTATAACGAGAAAACATTTATAATTATACACAAAGAATTTTTCATGTACTATGTTATATTTCATGATATTTCCAGGTTGTTTGAAGTTGTTGTGTTTATTTAAGCTTCAGAGGGATATGTGAAATTATATATTTCAGTTTTTGTCGCGACTAATAATTTCTTGCATTAATGAAGTTCTATTAATATGTTTGACGTTTACTTTCTTTCAACACTATCGATTGCAACAGCTGCTGATGTTCGATGTTCGTGTTCGTGTTTTAATGTTAATGTTTAATGTTCACAATTTGTAATAGCGTTTTCAAATAATGTTCGATGTTTGCATGCAAAGTTAATGTTGGATGTTCAACATTCAAGTTCAATGTTTATCTTTCAAGTCCATAATCAATCATTGATCTCGGTTTCATGTTTACAGTTTATATATAAGTGCTGTTCAGATATCGACATTCGTGTCAAACATTAATGTTCGTATGTTCAACGTTCGCGTCCGATGTACATGCTTGCAGTCAGCGTTTACATTCGTCATTTTTGTTCACTGTTGGATTCACGTTCATATATAGTTGACCTTCGCGATCAATGTTTGCATTGTTTAAATTCGTCTTGGATGTTAACACTCATAATTCGGCTTACTGTTCATGTTCGCGTTTGAAATTCGCATTCTATGTTTGGACTCGACATCATCGTGTTCATCATTATTATACTTATCGTGGCGATCAGGATTCTGGCGTTAAGCGTTCTCGCTTCATCTATTCGATGTCAATGTTGATGTTCTTTGCGTTGATAAATCGCTGCTTTTTTAAGTACTCAAGGGTTTTATAGCAGTCTACTCATCATTGGGTGTACGCGAAACATTGGTGCGCTCCGTTACTATATATCGATGAAATTGGCAATTACCTTCGATGGGGCATAAGGATAGAAGAATTCAGGGCGCGTCTCCGTATCGTCCTCGGTCGCGCTCGCGTTTGAAATTTATTTTTAATTAACGTGCAAATGAACGCGAACGCGTTGCTGCAACCGGCTTATCGTAGACGACACTCGCTCGATAGTGGCCGACCGGGAAAGTTATTTCGCATCCCGCCGCGAGCGCTCTCGCGTCCCGGAAGCGGCGCGTCGATTACGCGATCGGCGGACGACGGCAAAAAGGAGGATTCTTTTATCTAATCGTTCATAGTAACGGAAGTCGACGATTAATCGAGTCATTTTCGTTTACTTTCGTTGGCGATAGCCTCGCGAGCGGAGGCAGCGCCGCGTTATTTTACGCGGGTTATCGCCGCATTTTTTGCGAATATAAATTAAGCCTCGCTTCCTTTTTTCGCGGCGCGCGACATTTTCGACAAATTAAAAATCTGGGCCATGATGAATGGTGTCGTACCTCGTCGGTCGCGAAAAGTTTTTCAGCAAACTGATTTATGCACTGGTCGATCAGTGTGCTCGTTTCTTATTTACTACTGTTTCCGCTCTAACGATGATGTACGTTCAAAGTACACCTTTGCACTTGACACGAATGTAATGGCCTTGCCAGATTTTTGTTCTTGTTGGACAAAAATGCGTAAGAAATACGGTCCATTTGGACTAGATTTCAATTGAGTATCAGAAAGGTTTTATAATTTATTTTGAATATTTTAAATGATGCATTCTAAAGACCGTGAAGGAATATCGGGGCCTACTATTGTTAAATCATATAAACAATGAATTTGAACATTACTTGTAAATTATAAATTGGCCACAATATAAAATGTCAGTATTGAATGTAAGTGTAAATGTGAATATCGTTTTTGACGTTCATATTTGAGCGTGAACACAAAACGAAAACCATACACGCGTAATTTTGGTACACCTTTGGTTGAAGAGTCGCTGAACATTGTTATGTACTTCGTTAGGGTCAGTAAAAGTCAAGGTATAATGGTCTTACTGGCATTGTTGAAGTTCTTCTACTAACTGTAATGAAGAAAAATCCAATATTTACTAGAGTCAGCAATGTAAATATCAGAACCTTATCAGTTTATTGACTTGGAAAATAGCAAGGAAATTCGCGAAATAAATTCGTCCGAAATTTGCGATTTACTCTGCAATCGATAAAAAAAGAAAGAAAATTTGGCCGAGAGAATAAACATTTTTGTAATATTGCGGTTAAATACTGTTGCAAAGTAAAAAAATTGTTTGAGAAAACCGATCGTTACACATAAATCGAAATATTATTAATTATTTTCAGTAATCTTGTCCTAATTGTGTTCGTATTTAATTTTTTCATTTAAGGGTTTTCTATAATGTTAATATTTTTTCAACCTTTAGAAATTACATAAGATTACGAAGCATAGTTATTAAAATCTGGGTAAATAGTTAATAATTATACGTCGCTGAAGTATAATTATATTGAAACTATAAAAATATTATTGATTCAAGATGAAAGAGTGGTACACGATTTTCACTTCAAGAATGTGTTCGTTCAATAAAAGCTTGATTGGAACTACGTGACGAAAGCAACGTATTGTTGACATTTTGCAAAATTTTATGCTTTTTGAAAACGTAAGCATTAATCGAATATTACCTATGAACGAGTGCACAATAAGATTCGATTGCTTGTAAGGTTAATGGAATAAAATTTTCGAATAGGAATTTTAAATATACCATTTGCCAACTGAAATAATTTTTTTTTTAAATATATATAACTGAAATAACATTTTAGTACATCGTCCAATAGTTATTAGAAAAAAATTATCAGTGTATTGAAAATAGAAAATATATTCTATATTTGTAGAACCTTAATAACTTTCAATGAAATTTTCACATTTTACTTCAAGGGTGAGAGCTATAATAAAAAGTATACAATAATTTTTATAATCTTGTAAAAATTTTGTTATATAATGTTAATAAAAATTATTTAAAACTTATTAATAAACACAGGTAATTTATAAATGAATAGATGACCTCAAAATGGTAGAATCTAAATATTTAACTTGTACAAAAAAGTATTGAAGTTGACAGTAAACTTGAAATTCTAAACATTATGCAAGTATATATACAACAACAAGAATGAACAAAAATTATGTCAAAATGAAAAACCAGATGTATTTGCTATTCACAAGTCTGACAGAAATTGATGGAAAGAATAACATTTTAATGAACATCAATAACGCGAGGATCAAAACAAATATAAATAATGATACAAGAAAACCAACCGACAAAGAAATCAAAGTGAAATGCGATATCAATGTTAAGTCACTTTATTTCGTTTTTTCATGTATATTTCTATCATAACAGTATTACAAATCCTTACGTACAGCTCCAACGATGATTTTGTATCGTTTTTAGTTTTACAACTTCCTATTCATTGTTAGCAATGTGTTTTACCACGTAGTTTTCGCGTTTTTCTAAATACATAATCAGGTACGTTTAATCGTGACAGAAAAACACGTGTTGTTCGAATATTCCATAGCGATTAACATACAGCTGAAGTAACGGCACGTGCTAAACTCGCTGATCGTACATGTAGATTGTCGATGTGCGTGGCGCATTAAATCAAGCATTGCCGGCTGATTAAGAGACTCCTAACGTAGCATTTTACATCGGCATTTTAACATTTTAGGTTAAAATTACTTTCAGCCATTATTCATTACTCCGATGACTAAATATAAGTTATGGAAGTAATTTCTTAACCAACGGAAAATTATACGGTAAATGATAAAAGTGTGTAAAAGCGAAATTAAGACATTTCGTAAATTGCCGTTAATATTATTGCAATTATTTGACGTTTACGGCTAATGTTTATGTTTTGTTTAATTCTCATTTTTGCACGGTTTACGTTGTATGCGCTCATATGTATTTTCAGCGTTTACTATGTAAAGTTCGTAATTGTTCATGTATGGAATGTTTGATGCATGGCTATATTGATTATGGTAATGTCAGTAATGCAAGTCTATATTGTTTGTTCATAATTAATGTATGTGTTTAATGGTTGCGTTTGATATGCAAACAGTATATATAGTGGTTAAACTTAATCGTGACTGATAATGATCATATTTGGAGTTTACAATGACATATAATGTAATATTTTAGATTTCGATGTACAATTTTATTTTGTGTCGTAATTAAGAAACCAAAATTCTGTTTACATTGCAAAGTCATGTTCGATGTTCAATATTGTTTCAAACTTACTGTTTGATGTCACGATGAATAATGTTCACATTTTGGTCGTAACTGATGAAGTACGATTACTCTATAGGAAATAAGGCGTAACTCTACTCTTTGTCATATAATCAATGAACAATCATTATATGTTATTGTTTTACATTCATGCTGTACATACATGACATTGATGTTCAAGATTATGACGTTATTGTTTTAATTAAGATTTTAGTATATATATACATTGAATGTTCACATATTGAACGATGTTCAGGCTAAGATCGGACGTAGCGTTTCTGCACGAAATATACCAATCACGTTGCGAGTTGCGGAAATATCGTGTTATCAATACGACGTTCGTATTTCCCGTTCGACGTGCCTCTCTATATATACCCCACGCGAAAATCGTAGAAAGTATGTCGCGTAACAGATATCGAGACAATCGATGGAAATTGGGGTTTTTTGTTTTAGGGTCCAATTAATTCGGAGACGAATAAGAATGGCAGCGACTATGAAGGCAATATAACGGCCGATAGATATGATATTTTATAAATTATGAGAAATTGTGACTCTTGACTTTTAGTCTCAGCGGCGATATTCTCTCACGACAGCCGGGACGAATAATTCTGTCGCGCGGCCATAGAAAGAGGGATCGCGAATGAGAAAGAGGAAAAAGGCGATTTACTGCCTCGCTTCTATCAGAGCGCGTTCCACCACCACGTCACGGCAATCGGTCGGCCGGCCGTTAGAAGGAGAGACATTCCGCCGAGCGAAGTTTATGCCGCGCGTTTTCAATCGGTAATATTTCGCGTCGAGCCTAATTGGTCCGTGACTCAGAATCTGAATAATGGAAGCCGGACGTCTCGCGGAGATACGCGACTATGATTGCAAGCCTTTTACAGCCTTATCGAAAAGAAAATACTGCACTCTGGAAACGGCTTTGAATAATTAGAAAGCCAAACAACAAGAGGGACATTTCGTGCGAAGTCTCTCGGAATTTCTCGCTCAACCATATCGAGTGCGTTCCTGAGTGACTCGCTCTACCCTGTTTCTCTAAGAGCTGCCTTCGTCGATGGTATTGTACAATAAAATTTTGCTCTTTCTTTTAATCGTGTGTATTCAATGCTCGTGTTACAGAGTTATTTCAGTCGGTTGTTTTATGACATTAATATATTTGTACTTTATGTTCAGTATGCAAAGTTCAATGTTGAATATTGAATTTTGAAAGATCTGTATTTTATGTTTAATGGTTATTAATCAATGTTCATCGTTTATTATGATCGTATAACGTTCTTTGTTCATTTATTTAATCTTGATATTTCTAGGTTCAATGTTCGACGTTCGACGTTCAATGTTCAACATCCACTATTCAATGTTCTTTGCTCAATGTTGAATGTTAAATGTTGAATGTTGTGTCCATTGTTTAAAATGATTGTATAATGTTAATCCTTGTTTAATTTGTCAAGTTCGATGTTTCTATGTCGTCTGCATATTTATTGCCAATTTTAATGTTTATTCTTTAATTACTCTCTTATGTTCAATGTCCATATTCAATATTTACATTGAATGTTTAATGTTTAATATTTAACATTAGCATCAGCATTAGCATTATCATCTGCTTCTGTTGTACAAGTTTTATCTGATGATTAACATGCACGTGTTCAAAATATAAGTTTTTCGACAACATTTTATGTTAAAGTTGAATGTCAATATTAGATATATTTATGTTTCACTTAAGTTTTTAAAGGATTATATATAGGTTGTTTAACACCATAATGTTGATATATTTCAGTAGAATAATGTTTGATGTTCGTATATGATGCCCATATTTATCTCTGCTGATAAGGGCTCTTATCTCACACTATAAGATTTCACATCTATATATATATCGTCATGTAACCAACGTCACGTTGTAAGTTTGTTATGATAGGATAATACAAATGTTCATACTGCCGGTTTAACGTAGATAGAAATGTCTAGCGTGTATCATTTGCGTTTACATTCGCATATACATGAAAAAACAAGTAGAATCAAAGGCTCGGCACAATATTTGTCTTTTCCCTTGTACGTATATGTATATATTATGTTCAAGTGTACCCGTCGGAACCCGTACACAGGAAACTTGGCTTCTACTTCGCGTTATTAAACTTATTACCGGCCTGCACACTTGGCATATATATGTATGTACACTAGGCGAGTAATTGGCCTTTGCGGTCGTAAACTGCGAACAACGTATCAATTGAGGAGACGCGGCACGGTGCCGCCGGAACAGCTTAAAACGTATATATATGCAACGAAAATAAATGTATTCTTATCGGGAAAGTTCGGAACGTTGACTTTGAACTCTTTTTCGCGGTCCAGGAAGTTGCGAAGCGTGTAATTTTCCAAGCCTTAGAAGGGATTAACTTCGGAGAAGAAAGTACCTACGGGTTTACAATCGCCTTTGAGCGTGCGCGTGCGAGACTTCAATGTCCCTCTCCCCCTTTACTTCTTCTTCGCGAACCCTGTAGGGTAAATTACGGCTCTAGAGTTTTGCATTATTAGCGGGAGCTTTTCTCGTTCTTACGCTCCAACGACTTATGCGCGTTACTTATGTGGTGGACTTATATCCCTCGGATCGGCGACAGGGGTGCTTAAAATAGGAGCCTCTAGAACTACCCTCATTACACATCGACGCGGGCAACGAGCGCTTGACGATTTCCTTAAATCGACCGCGAGAAAAGATTTTCGAGAACGCGTTTGTATAAAGACGAAGTAAGTATAAGAGATAAGTTCCCCACCGTCCTTCCGGGAAACTTGCAACGCGAACGGGTAAGCGATAATGGTGCACAATGTTCTATAACTCTATTGATTCTAGTATATGTTTTTATTTTTTCATTTGTGTATCCTCGTGCTTATGAATGACGTTCAATGTTTATGTAAGTTGCATGCCGTTGTTCATTCAGTATTGACGGTTTTGTTATTAATATGCACCTATGTTTATCGTTCTATATTTATGTTCAAAATCATATTCTCGATTAGTGGTCACAACTGATAAACATATGTTTTCGTTCTGCGTTTATGTTCAATGTTCATTTATAGGGCGTACATGTATTCATACGTGTTCAATGTTTATGCTCGAGGCTTATGTTTAATGTTCATATTGGACGAATTTTATTCAATGCTGATGTTCAACGATTATGTTCATTGTCAACGGTCCATGTTTGTGTTCGGTCTTTGTACTAAATTTTCGATTTTTCAATGTTTGACGCATGTGTTCAATATTTGTGCTCAACGATCATGTTTAGTATATATATCGTATTCATGATTAGTGAAGAGGATTAATAACCATATATGTTGTGTTCATTTCGGGGATACACGTTCTATGTTTGACATTCGTGTTCAGTGTTCATGGTCGACGCTTATGGTTCCGATCAACTGACAAAATGTTTGTGTGCGATCATTGAGCTAAATGCTCAATCTTTATTTAGATTATATTCAGTGCTTGACGAATCATTTTTTTATGTTCACTCTGAGATCCAATATATTCGCGTTCGATGTTTAAGTGAGATTTTATGATTAATGTTCAATAAATACATAACGTTCAGATATTTAAATTATTTATAAAAATATAAAAAAAAAAAAAAACTGAATATAAAAATGTATAGTTCAAACAATTCATTTACTAATAGTGTTTAATGTTTACTAATGTCGCAGTAAACGTTCATATGTTATTTTTTAATTCATCGTTTATCATCAATGTTTAATGTTCCTGTCCAATAAAATACAGTTTTCAATGTTCTGTGTAACGTTCAAAGATATAATTACATTAACATCTCATAAAATGATATTGGATAGAAATTGGAAAACCGCATTAGAATATTTAGACATATACATATAATTACATATATACACATATGTAATACATTATCTCTATTTACCTGGTATGATTATACGTTCCGTCGATAGAATATATTGTTTCTATAAGCATTGGTTGTAAACATTACATGATAACATTGCCTTACTTAAAGTTGGAATCTAATCATTAGGATTATATGTATGCAATGATCGTCAAAATGATGTTAGAATGTTAAAATAATGGCTAAAATTAAAATTTTAGTTCGGATTTAATTTGAATATTTGAATATATATGTCTTTGTTTCAAGGTTAACATTTGTGTTTAATAATACGTCAGAAAGTAAACTGACAATAAATATTAAAATCATTATCAATATGTGTTAATGTGCTAGAATTGAACGGCAATCATTAACAAGACGTTAACATGCATTGCCACTTGAAATTGCAATTAAACATAAGTCTCCGACACAAATAGTAAATTTCGCAACTAATATCAATTTTGCCATTTTGATCGTTATAACCCTCTTTTGTAATTGATTAAACATGTCATAAAAGTTTTTATTGCGTTATTTATTCTCCGCAGTTTTTCAGTGAAGTTCCCACTAGTTAGTCGCTCGGCCATGTACTGTACAATTTACTCGTTAAATATGAATGTGCTTTCTAGAAGTAGGAACGGACTCGGAGATGTCTACTTGCGATTTCAGGTAAAACGTAACACACGCAGGTGCAGTAACACAATGCGCCCGTTTTATTCAATTCCACATTTCGAGATTAAATAATTCGATCTGATGAATTGCGTTTAGAGTACAATACTGGTTTTACTACCTTATCTCTTGCAAAAAAAAATGAATTGTTTTACTGAATATTACATTTTCCTTAGGAATGTACTAATGCAGAGCACGAATGATAGATGAGAATAAATAAGGGTGGATCTTATATTTTGAGAAAGTGCGAATGTCTTTTGCTGCCCGATGGTAAATCTTTTCTATACAATCGAACTTGCGTGAAATGTAGGTGCCTGGCGCATATAACATTTGACACAACATATCGGTAATAGGGTCTAAATATTACTACACCTGTAATATTATTGCCGGAAATATAACGCAAAAATATTATGTCTAGCATATGCCAGATATCAAGAGGAGATGTATTGAGCTTAATGATTCGGATAAACAATGTATAAAGATCCTATGATCTGCGAACAGATGATCTTTTGTTCATCTTACATTTTAAAATTAATATAATCGTAAAGAAATATTTTTTAAGAGTCCATAATAATTGATTTTACCCGGAAAAAAAAGTAAGGAATATGATTATGGCTTAATTTGGTATTCATTTTAGATGGAATTTTCTCAAGAAATTGAAATTCTTTGATTCCTAATTTTAGGATTAATTTAAACAGAATTACGAAGCTAAACCGATGGTACTATTTCAAATTTTCAATTAAAAACTACCATAATTGAAACATAAATATAACTGGTCCGTAAAATTTTCTTTCTAAATGGGCCATGGATTTTTTCGTCATAGAAGACTATGATCATATTCTCACGGTTAACTCCGGGTATTATTTTCTGGGAATACGACCTAGAAAACTAAAAGATTTTTTTTTTTCATTTAAAAACAATGTTAATATTCAAGCCTCTTCCGGCACGTGTTAATATTATCCGATTGGGCTAAAATTATCAGTGGTTTCTTTTTTATCCCATATAGAAAATATGCATCACAGGGGAGCAAAGAAATTCGAACTTTCCTAGAATAAGGACCACCCTAGAGAATATGCAAGTGTGATGTTTCATTTTAAGATGGAATGGTCTGATTTGTTGTTCAATATTTTTCAGTGATGTCAAACTGAACTTCTCGTTTCTTGATTGATTTATTACTGATTAATGTTAGTAATTAGTAATATTTAAGCAAATGTCAAAATTAAAGTAAAAATAAAAACTATTATTTTAATATTTGATAATATATATTACATCCACATTTTATTCATTTTGAATATTCAAATCTGAAATTTTTTAGTTTAATTCAGATTGTCTAATTATTACATACACCATCGCTATACGCTAATTACAAATAAATATAAAATGTTTATCGTCATTAAAATAATTAGTCGCTATAATGAAATGAAAAATTTTCTGTACCATACATTTTCATTTTTAACATTTATGGTAAGACGCTAATTTTTGATGTATATATGTGTGTCATAGCGAATATAGTAATAAATAGAAAGCGTTAATTCTTAGATATGTATAGTAAATAGGTTATAAATATACATAACTTAAAAGTGAAGATTAGCCACGGAACTTCATCATGATATGATATATACATACTCTCCATATATGCATCTTATACCTGAACATTAGACATGGTCATATAAAACATAAATATTAGACATGTACATTAAGCATGGGTATCACGGATGGGGATCAACAGTGACTGCATGGATGTTAGAAATGATTGTAGGTCATTCGCCCCAAAACAACAGGCCGACGAATGGACCGTTGCCTAAATTCCTGTAATCCGAAAACTGTTATACCCGAAAAGATAAATATTTTTCTAATACCACATTATTTATTTATTTTGCTCGCTTTTAATTCTTAAGATAGGTAAATACTGTAAGCTAAGCTTATCGGCAATGCTAAAGTTTGATTTTATTTTGATGAGGGTGTTTTAGATCAAACACAAAGAAGGAAAACAATAACAGTTGTTTTCTTAGTTATGTAATACAGATATAGTCATTACACATGGACATAAGACGTAAACTATAGATATGGACATTAGACATTAACCAAAAGTAATATTCATTAATATGAATATTGTACATGGACATTAGACATTAGATATTAGCCATGTACGGTATAAGATATGAAATTGTGAATGAATATTAGACATGATCACTATAAATTATTCGTGTATATTATAAATCCCCCAAAAAAACATTTTTATGTAAAAAGTTCGCCAAGTTCTTATTATGCCTACAAAAAATACTCTGCCAAACAGTAATATTCAAAAAATTAATT